>RJJA01000452.1:0-39765 GCA_003724045.1 Lepidurus arcticus | reverse complement strand
TGGCTAGCTCAGTCGGTAGAGCATGAGACTCTTAATCTCAGGGTCGTGGGTTCGAGCCCCACGTTGGGCGAAACTTTTTCAATCGTATTTCTTCTTTTCTTTTTTTAAAAGATTAACTGCGATGTAGAATAATTCCTTAAACTGTGTGAATGTATTTGGTTCGTTTGTTATTTTTTCAAGTTAATTTATAGACGTTTGCTTTACTGTGCAATATTTGCGGAGCTTCGAACTAGGTGTAAACTAGCCTGGTACTTGGGCTATTGGTACTCTATGTATCGATTTTTTGGTCCCGCACTGTATAGTAGAAATTGTTAGTAAGCCTGGCTAGCTCAGTCGGTAGAGCATGAGACTCTTAATCTCAGGGTCGTGGGTTCGAGCCCCACGTTGGGCGCAACTTTTTTTCTTTTCTTATAATCGTAGTATATCAAGTAAAAATTTATTTGTGTCCTTTAATAATAACTTAGTAAATAAAGGTAGTTTAAATAATAAAAAAAAGATTCCGAAGAAAGTTTTTACCCTATCTCGGTTTGTATAGCCTTGTGTGTGACCTTTCCATAAGCCTGGCTAGCTCAGTCGGTAGAGCATGAGACTCTTAATCTCAGGGTCGTGGGTTCGAGCCCCACGTTGGGCGAAAATCTTTTTCGCTCACTTTCTTCACTTTTTACCATTTGATTTGGATATATGTATACCTACAGTAGATGCCGCTCTGGTTATTATAGAATCAGCCGCTTTATGTAATCAAATTTTGAAGGACCGATACAAGTCAATCGTAGCATTCTATTGCATATTTCCGATTTTCGGTTATTAGAATCTCCGCTTAATAGAATCAATATCCACTTGACAAACGTGATCAAGATGAGCGGCATCTACTGTAATTACTCTCGGGGAAGTTTATAAAAATGAATGAATGAATTAATTTGAATTGTGTAGACGAATTCCTTCGTCCTGAATCCGCCGCCTACGAAAACCATCTCAAGTACTCGCGGAGGCACAACTTCGCAGTTCGCTTTATACAACATTAAGGAAGAAACACTTAAAGGACCTTTGAATATCCAAGCGGTCTACAAGAAATCCCTAGTCTATGGTCTAATCCCATATCCATTCCTTCACGTTTCCCGTTTCATCGCAGGTACCCAATCCAATGAACCAATCCTAGTTCAAATCGTCAGTTTACTTTCTTCTTATTTATTATTATTATGTTAATATTTTTTAGGATATGGTCAAGAAAGAGGCCGACTTGTGACTAGGATACACAACAACTACTATAGTAGTCCCATCAATGTAACTTATATGGATATCGTGCCCTGGTACCTACGTCTTTACATGCATACGTTACGCATTATGAATTCCAAAGGAGCCCCAGTCACCGAGAGTGATTTTTCAATATCCCATTGTTAATTAAAATGCTAAAATCCTCCATTATCCCAACAGGCTTTTCACATTACGTACCAGCTAGGGACCGCGAACGTCCCCATCACTTAGAATTACGTCTCTCGTTGCCTTCGGCATCAGTAACTGAGATTTCCTTGGATTTCGACGTCGCATTCCTCAAGTGGCTCGAATATCCCCCCGATGCCAATCATGGGTTTCATTTACCGGCTGCAGTCATTACCGCCGCCTTACCCGTCACCCGAAACTACACCGGATTAGCTCAAGACGGCACAACTTTCTACTCCAGGTAAACTCAACCCCCAAAATTTGTCTAAAAATCTTATTTCCGAATCTTAACCTCCCTTTTTTATAGCTTAAATGTCTCGCAGCAAGCTTACATTGTTCGAATTACTACAGAAACGCCCATTGTGGTGTTACCAACCCCTGATTTTAGCATGCCTTACAATGTTATTTGCTTAACGTGCACCGTTTTAGCCCTAGCTTTCGGTCCTTTGCATAATCTCACCACCAAAAGGTAAAAACTTTTTAAAAAGTATACTTTTTTTTTAACTAGTTTTAAACTTTAATTTAACTCTTTTTATAGGCTCGCCCTAAAAACCAAAAAAGAGCAAAGAACGATTTTAGCCAAAGTAAAATCATTTTTCCAGAAAAAGGAGAAAGTGTCGACGAACGAGTCGCAATCCGAAAACTGAAAAAACCTCATTCATACTTAACAAATACATAAAAAGGTAACAAAATAATGTATTTATCTCCTATGCTAAGGCACAGTTAAGGAAGGGGGCGTGTCAGGTAAATGGTTTTGGAGCTCTGTACAGGCGGGTTCAAGAATTGGAGCACAATGGCGTCCAAATAGTCCAATGCTAAGCTCACATGAGCTTGTATAGCCTGATCAGGTTCTGTTTTGAGGACTTCTCGTAGCGCTCGGTGCAAATCGCGTAAAACTGGTTGCAGAACCTAGACAAACTTAACTTGAGCCAAATCTGATCAATTTCTAGGTTAACAAAGTACTGTTAGGGCGTCTTGGTTCAATCCTTTGAGCATTAGATGGACCACCATCCAAGCTGCTCGTCTTACTTCTATCGCAGGATCAAATTTAGCGCAGGATGAAACGCATTCAAAGATCTAAATCACACAAGAACGTTAAAATTTTTTAGCGACTTTAAGTGAAATTTGTTGGATTTAACCTCATAAAGAATTGATCCTAAACTGAAGCTAAGCAATCCACAAACTTCCCCAAGGTTCGATAAACTCGAAGCTCGCACAAAAGCGTCATTATCACGACAACCTCTCAAAAATACGTTCAGTAGCTCTGCTTTATATTTTGGCGTCATTGGACCTAATTATATTTTTTTATTATTTTTTTGTTGCATTTTCAAAATAAAGTTAAAGGAAGATCTACCTAAAAGGCGAGTTACGCGCACTAGGACTTCCCCGATTGTCATTTTAATTTCAGTTGAACGTTGAGAGAATTCCTCTTCCTCAAACTGGCTTAGCAGAATGTTTAAAACCGTATCGGGTTGGTAATCGGCCAATAAACTTAAGGCGTCCACGGCCATTAGGTAAATATAAGAGTCTTCGTGACGTAAACACTCCTACCAAAACAATAAACGAATTAAATTTAAAAGGATGCAAATAAAAAGTAAGGTTTTCAGATTTAAAACGGATAGAAAAACGTACATTGAGTTTATCGAAGCATTGTTCTTTGTGTTTCAAAGTCTCAGGGTCGCGTATTTTAATTAATTTGCCTAATTGGAGCAGGGCGTGGCCTTGCACGGGAATCAGAGGATCGTGCAGTTCATTCCACATTTCTTGAAATAGAGTAAAATGTTCCTTAGCGCTCGTCGGGACAATAGGCACTTCCATGCCAGTGCCTCGCGTTACTATAGCGATGCGGAGGTCCTTTGCCCCGTAGCGAACGTTTTGGTCCTCGTGGTTCTCCGCCAACGCGCCCAGTATCGGCTCTAGGCCGTTCAAAACATCCCAGCTCAGCCCATTGGCTGCCAGAATCCCAATCACAGCCATGGTGAGACACAGGGTCTCGGCTGGCAACGAATGGTCGCTCTTCTCTGGTTTAACACAGCCCCTTTCAAGCGTGAGTCGACAGAAATTTAGCGCCGTTTCAGCGTTTTCCGTTATGGCGTTTTGTAGTGATTGTTCAGACGCTAAATTGCTAATTAACCTTACGAAAACTAACTGGCGTCCTAATTGCTCGGTGTAAACCGTTACTTTCTGCTCCAAATCCAGTAATACGGTGCTTTTATCCCGATTTGTAGTAACTTTAGGTTCGGGAGTTCGGACAATGTTTGTTAGTTCTTTGAGCAAACTTAAGAAGAACTCACACGTGAGATTAGGTTGGTTTAGTAACCGGATAAGCCGGATTAAAGTGTCGCTTTTGGCGTCGTCATCCAGGGAATTATCGGCGTTTAGCTCAGGAATGATCCCCAAATCAGATCCTAGTCTGAAACTGAGATCCGGATGGGGGTAGATCTTGGTAGGGTTTTCTTCGAGATTTAGGTCTCGTAATGCTTGCAAAGGATCGGAGTCAAAGTTCAGCCACTTGAGGAGTATCTCTTGAAGTATTGTTTTCAGGTGAAGGATGGAAGTCAGCGTGAAAGCATACATGGAAAATAGTACTGGAGAGTATGGTCGCAAGAATTGCAAAAGCTGCGAGGAAGGATCGCTTCCATAGACGAGGTAATGGTGAATTAATTCAACGGTTGACGTCAGTTGAGTCTCCCCAGGTAAAGGATCCCCTTCGCTTAATTGGCGCAACGAAATTAAGAGATCATCCCAGTATTTTGCTAATGTTTGGGGCTGTTTTTCCGCTATTAGGCGGAGAATCTCCCCTGCGAGTTTCACGTAGTCTTTAGGTAAGGTCAACACCTACAAATGAAAATGTTTGAATTTCCATTTACTTAGGACTTAAGTCAGAAATAACAATAAAAATAACTTAACATATACTAGCACCATACTTGTGGGAGAATTTGCTCAAAATACGTAATAATTGCGATTCCCTTAGGAGGTGTTGCAATTAAACGAGCTAAAGCATCGCTTTTAGAGCCAACACCGGTACAAGGTCCTGTACCGATCACTGCTTGGATAATAGTCAGTAATCCGTTTGGTTTGAGCAGAAATTTGGTGACATAACTGCCGCAACGTAGTCTAAGCCAAAGTGGGGCAGAAGGCGGAGCATCCTAACAAAAAGATGATTAAAGTTTTAGAGTAAAGTCACTCTGAAAGTGCCTATAACAAAATCTGACGAAATCAGAAATTAATGTTTTATTTTTACGCCTTGTTGCGTTTTAAGATAAGTTATTGCAATTGTTCTGTATAGTAGATTAACGAGTATTACTCGAAGGACTTTAGCAGCGTTGGGGGAAGGGCCTTGTAACCACAAAAGGCTTTCGATGGCTAAAGCGGGATAAACGTTGTCTAGGAGTTGATCCAACTTCTGACGAAAATACGTTTGCTCTGATTGAATCCGCGCATGAAAAGCTGATGTCATTTGAAAGTTTGAGGTTTGGGGCACTTTGGAATTGTCTGGTTTCTTAACAGGGGCGAAGGCGAGTTGAAAAAGTACTGCCAAAAGATCAGTCAAGTGACTACTAATGAGGAGCGGGTTTAAGTGTGGCGACGTTTGGAGCCAGCCCAGAATACTTCTTGCCATGAATACTAAGCGCTCGTATTTCTAAAAGAGAATCAAAATTAACTTCTTATCTGAAGAATAAAAGAAATTGCTCACGATTTCTTCGGTTTCACCGGAGGTTACGAGATGCGAAAAGGTCGATCGCTTACAAAGAGGAATCCCCAAGTTTGGGATGAGGTAAGGCAACACGCCGAACGTTATCGTGAGCTGGAAGCATTGTTGGACCGTTTTTTCTTGTTGGACCGACAAAGTATCGGGAGGAATGGGCGGGGCTTGAGGGTTTGGATCTATTTGCGGCGTCTTTTCACTTTCCAGCTTGAGTTTGAGCAAAATGTCCTTCAGTTCCGTCAATAATGAATTTCCCAAGCAGGCGTATTGCCATCTAATCAATAAAAACGTTGTGTTAAAAAGTTTTTTTTTCTTTTAAAGTAAATAACAGGACAGTTTGTGTTTAAAAGAGAGCTTCTTTCTCTTACAATCTCGTTGCGCTTCTTATAACTATTGTTGGCTTTTCAAAGCCGGCGAAATTAATAATCGAATCTGTGACCATAATTCAGGGCTATTTGAAGACTCTTCCAAGTCCTAATAGGTTTGATTTCTAAATATTCTTCTGCGTTCTAATTATGAGTTTGCTTCGTTTAACGTTGCCCTTGTCTTGATAGTTTACGTAATACGAGTAGTATCAAGAGCTTATATCAAGGTACTTAGCAATTGAAGTAGCGATATATACTCTACGCTAAGAACATAGCCACTAAGCGCCATAGACTCGATCTCGATAAAACATTATCACAACTGAACATGAACAGAATAACCAGAAAAGCATACACTTACTTGGAATCTAACGGACCAGAGGTACATTGCCCTTCTACTTTAAGTTTAATCCCCAATCCTCTGATACTGATCAGTTCTAGAAGTTGCTCTCTATTCAAAGAAATTACGTCGTCAAGACTCTTTACTGTTTGATCCTGAGCCCAGCCATCGAAATTAGGTTTACAGTAATACTGAATCGCTTCCAAAACACTCTTCAATCTGTTTTCCAATCCCATAACTTTTGCTTTTCTTAGTAAACAATTTTCCTTTTATTCAAATAAATTCCCAGCAAATCCCCGAACCATAAAGTATTTGTTTACACTCTTAACGGATCTGAAACATTTGTTCACATATGAAAACATCTTGTAGTATATAAACTTGCTCATAGAAGGCGAACCACGCCATTAAAGCTCTTTTTAGTCCCCTGGTGGCTCGGCAGCCCGGTTGTTTTCTCCCCGGAGTCGCCATCTTGGCCCGTGCCCGCTGCATTTGGCCATAGCGCACCTATATTTCTGGCCTCGGTTGCATTGAAATTCGCCAGGCAGTAAATCCAGGATTAATTCTTTGTGTACTGTGTTCTTTAATCTGTGATCGTGCATGCTCTAATTGCTGCTAACTCAACGCTTTCATCAGGTAAAAAAATCCTTCACCACCGACTGTTTCTTTTCTTTTTAGACGTTTGCTGATAGCCATGGCGGGTTGGGTACACACTAACACAATATATGTATAAATATACGAGGTACAAACTATAAGTGACTGCTAGTGTAAGTGACTCGGAAGCCATTTGGCTTCTCTATGAAAATCTCTCTTTGATTCCTCGTCTCTATGATGTCTTCTAAAGCTAAACTTCCCCAAAACTTCACAGTCTGAACTATTTGTATTTCGCGAACAAAAACTAAAACGTTCGAAAACTTGTGTACTTTTTTCATCTAGGCTAATTTCCTGACCAGAACAAGAGCAGACAAGAATCAGTTTGGGAAGCAAGACCCCTGATTAGGGCCACAGGGAGTCTTGTCATCTTGTGTGAAGAGCAGTTCTGCAAGTTTTGTGTTTTGTTCCCCAACAAAGTCATCGTTTTTCCTCAGGAAATTGTGAATGTGTGCGTTACCCAAAGCAAGTGAAGGTTATCGTTGAAAAAGCCAGCGCTTTTGGGACTTCGAGGGGATGCTTGGATTATTCTTAACGTCCCAATGTGACAGAGAAGGCAAGCCAGGACCACGGCAAGGGGTTCGGCCCAGGCAACTTGCATTTTTAACGACATCCACCATCACACACCACCATTTGCCCAGTCGTCCTCATTTGCATGGCAGGTAAGCAACCATTTTGGTCCCTTTTTGTCGTTTTTCGGTTCCAGTTCCTTACTTGTTGTCGGTTTTAACGCCGCCATTGAGCCACCTACAGAACCTAATCGACCCAAAGACAGGGAATCGAAACCCTCTTTTTTTAGGGTAGAAAAACATCTGGACACCTTTAAATTGACAGACTCGATTTCACATGACTTGGTTCGATTTTTAGAGCTTTTCCCCTCGGTAAATGCGAGCGTTATTCATTTTCACCCTATGGCGCCATTGGCCGTTCCTGAAGGGAACAAGGACAAGTTTTGCTTTATTTATTCCATTTTTCTTGCTTTTTTAGGGGAATATTGAAGGAAGGAAAATACTGAAGGAAGATTTGCAGGCTTATTATTGAGGAAAATTATCGCCTTTGCCACTGATAAGGCGCAGAAGGGACTTGGAAGACATTTGATCTTGAACGTTTCCTTGCACAGACTTTTGTAGACCAAACAGCAAACACGAAACCTCCAAAGTTTTACCTCGTGACCACTCCTACCCTCTTTATAGGCCTAAGGGGGGGCCCTTAATCTCGAGTTGAAATCCCGTGCAAATGATTCGCCATTTCCAGAAAAGAATTTTTGGAAAAATTGCATTGTTGAGGAACTGCCGGAAAGGGAAAGTCATTGCTAAACACTGGCAATAAGGTCCATGGTCGCAGAATATCCATTGTTGACGGTTGGTTGGAAGAATGTTCTTTCAACGAATTTTCGAAAACAAGGTCCAACACCAAATTTAATTGTTGAAGGTATAGGCAGCCATTGTTGAATTCTTTTGGAAGTAGAGGGTCCATTGTTAAGGGAACTGCGAACTATATGAAATTATAAAATTAAGAAATAAAGTTATAAAAATCATAAAATATATATAAAAATTTCCCGGCATTGTTGGAGGTGTACGGAATCCATTGTTGACCTTTTCAAAAGTGGGGGGTTGTTTCATTGTTGAGTTCTGTTGCGAAAGAATTCAATTTGTGGTAACTGTTTCGCATTTTGAAGATCTGGATTGATTGAAGGTTTCCATTGTTGCCAGTAAAGGGGAGATTTCCATGGTTGACTTTCGTTTGCTTATACATTTATTTTTATTGTTGTCAGCCTGTAATTTTAGGGAATTTTTCCTGGTTTTGGAATCAGGTTTCCATTGTTGCGTGCGTAATGAACATTTTCATTGTTGAAGCTAGGGCCTCTTGAGGAGTCGTTTTTTATTGTTGTCGAATTTGATCAGCTTTTTGGAAGTTCCAAAAAAGTGTTTGACTAGGAGGTTCCAATTGTTGTATACATGGGCACCATTTCATTGTTGCAGATCTTGAAACTCGGTTAATTCAGGGGTTCGAACATCTAGTCTTAATTGTTGTGAAATTGGGGTATGTTCTTCGTTAAGGTCCATGTTGAAGATTTTGATTAATTGGAATTGTTGCATGTGCAGGACGCAATTCATTGTTGACGCTCTAGATGGACTTCTTGGAAATACGTTTTTAATTGTTGTGTGACTTGCGAGTCAGTGCACAATGGCGGAAATGCAATAAGGAGAGACGGGGGGAGGCAAAGTTTTGTGTGCGACAGGTCAGGGGTCATCGTATGGGCCCGTCTCAGTTTGGCGTTTCACCAACTTCTTAGCGACTGACTCCTTGGCTGCTTATTGATCCGGTCATCGCCTTGTAGATTGTAAGAGCCCCAAAGCCCCATTGCCACTGCATCGCATTCCCAGTCTATATTTCCCTCCTCCTGGTGTACCCCTCCCCCCAACGTTGGCTGTCTCTTGGTTTTGCTGCTAGAAAAGCATGGGATATATAGATGCAGTATGTATACTTGCCGACACGTTTGGACGACTAGGCTTTTTACATAGACTCCCCCCTTGGGCTATTTTCCTTGCTTTACCACACCTTCATGTCCAAAACTCGACTCGGCTTCGTTCATAAACGAATAAAAAAATAGATAAGTAGTTAAAGTAAGGGAAGTGAGAAAAGAGCTTGGAAAATTGGGAGTTAGAGTTAAGTATGGATGTGGTAGCTTATGATAGGCTCTGGATCGTTTATTGATAAGTTAAGTAGACATGTTGTTGTGAAGGTGATCCGGAGCAAGGGGAGGAGTAAGAGAGTCGTGGAAAGTAAAAGAGGGAACAATGGGCGATTGGCATCTGTCGGCGTGGCTACCGTGGCACAAGTGTATGCGACAGCCGACAGAGCATACCACCGACACTCTTTTCCTACAGATTACCCGTAGCTTTAGTTGTTAGCGTAGTTTTAGTTGAGAAGGTCGGCCCTTGGTGGCGCGCGCGACGCTTTTGCCCGCACCCCGGTTCGGCCCGGCCGTTTAGTGCCGGATTTTAGTGCCGTTAAGGGCGACTTTCATATGTCAAAATACGTAAATATCGCCCCTATTGCTATTGAATGTCACTAAAGGCTATCTTGCTATGCTTATGCATAAAGAAATAGCCCTTGTCGTCTTACGGATTTTACGGAAATCTTTTAGCTTTATTGCTTTTCACAATCATACATTGTGTTGCGAAAATCATTTCATTGAGTTATATATAGGCTTAAAAGGTCTCTGTCGTAACTTCATGAACTTATGTCGGTAAGGTCGACATTCCTCTGTCAAAGCAAGGAAATGTCGTCCTTATTGCAGTTGAATGTCACTAAGGGCTTTTTTGTATGCTTAAGCATAGGCAAATCGCCCTTGTCGTCTTATGTATTTTACGAAAATCTCTTAACTTTCTTGCTTCTCACAATCTTATATAACATTAAATGCGTTGCGTAAATCACTCCCTATTGCGTTCTATATATGCTTAAAGGTCTCTTCCATAATTTAAAGAGAGCTCAATACAATTGAGAGAGTTTTGGGCGAATTTTATGAATGTAGAAGTCTGTTAATTTTCAGTTAGGGAATATTTCAATTAAGTAGATAATATTTAATTTGTTCAGTACTTACATATAGTTACAGTGAGTTTCAGTTAACACAGTTGGAACTGCGTTTGGACCTAAATAGTGTAAAGTATAAATAATTAAGCAATAGTTTAGTTATGGTCAATTAAATTAGGATGGTCATACTAAATTAGGCTAGGCTAGTTAAGTTCTAGTGATGTCTTAAATAGTAATAGTAAAGTAATACTAATCAATACTTAATAGTTTAATACTGTAGTTACAAGTTAGGGCGAAGCAGGAATTTGGGGAGTTCAGGAAAATGTGTGTGTGGGGGGGGGAGGGGGTATGTGAGCCAGTTGTCGGGTTGAAGAGCGCCATGTCTTTTCGGGCATGGTGTCGGTGTGTTGTATGTGGATCGATAAAAATAGCAGGACTTGCCTTTTGCCGCAATCCAATCAACCAAGCGAACTCTCCTCAAACCCGAGAAAGCTTCTCTCCCCGCCCCTATTTCGAGCTTAACGCCAGCCAAAGTAGCAGACGTCACCTTTCACTCGGTTTTTGTTTCCCCGCTTCCCCCGGTCAAATTCCACAGCTGTGTGTATACATACACTACTAGTACGGTATATTTATTGGGCAGTTAGTTTTACCCAACCCGAACCTGCAAATTGACTCAACCCGATATTTGCGGGTTGTCATTTTCCCGTCATTTTATTCTGATTTAACTGATTCTTTTGTCGAATTAAGAAGACACGATAGGTTCTAAACTATGAATTAAATGTGGCAATTCATCTACACGTTGTTTAGGCAGAGGGGGAGGTAAGCAGTGAGGCGGGGACGCGGTTTTTCTTACATTTGTTTACATATTTAGGGTTTGCCGTGGGAGCAGTTTGGAGCAAATAATGGGAGTCAGGCATGCCATACAGGCAAGGAAGAAACAGTAGAGGAAGGGCTACGCTACGGCAACCCGGGTTCCCGCTTGGCCCGCTACGCCTGCTAGTTACAGTACAGTACCTTAGGAGAGCGAGTATTATAGAAACCATGCAGAAAACGTTCGAAAAGCTGGAGGGAGAAGAGTTGGGTTGAGAGACACGGAGACTCGAGCTCCAAGCGAGCCGATTGATCGGTCAGGGGCTTTTCCTGACTCGGTTTCCCATGCTTGCAACGGATCAGAATGCATGGCATTAACCCCTCCTTTACACCTAACCCCCCCTTTGAATTGTGGGGGTAGGTTACATATCCTAGGGTTCCTGACAGATAATGGGAACTTACTTGTATACTTTCTCGAGACTGTTCATGGGTAATGGTCCAGCGTTGAGTATGAGGTAATTGCGAATTATTAAGGTCCTTTTGAACACCTACCCCCGGGGCAGTTACGAAACTCCGCCAAGAAAATCCGCATGTTATCGCCTTTTGTCCTGGATTTAAAGTGCAGAGAAGATTGTTGATCTGAAGGGAGATTATGACTTATTTTGCAAAAAGCTTCTGACGGTAATGTAGGGGAGATAAGGCCTTACAAGATGGCTATCTTGGATTTCTTAGTTTCGCGTGCAGAAATTGACAGTATTGGAAGGAATCTGCTGCAACACGTGGAAACGGCGTTGGGCAGTAGCGATGCCTCAGCGACTTAACTAGACTCGTTGTTTTAATTCAGTGATAAATATGGGTTATCTGTTCCACCAAATCTTGCTGACAGTAATGTAGGGGAGGGGCACAGGTAGAGCCTGTCACGCCCAAATGTGTAATTTCTTTCATTAGAAATTTGCTATTGCGTAAGTACTGACCCCGTACTAAAAAATCCTCGTAAACAGGTGATTATCATCGTTTAAAATTTATTTCGTAATTAACTTGAAGGCATTTAGCTTGAAACCACAGAAGAGTTCATTAAGAGACCATTCAAGAGTGTTCCAGATTTTTTGCAAGAAGGTTTTCCGTCAGTTTATTGCGAAAAATTGACGAAAAACCTGTTTAGAACCGTCAGAATTCCTGGATTTGGCCAAGGTCTACTCGGATGGGCCATAGTAAGGTTCAAGCTACGACCGCAGAATGTATGTGTACCGGACAACGGGATGCCAAAGCTGGAAAACCGACGACTGTGACGTGGCAACTCAGTTCCTAGGGTCACGTGACCCCCGATTACCGTATGCATAGGCATTGGCATTGAATGGTGGGGGGAGAGGGGGTTTGGGATTGTATGGTACTATCTTCGCACTCCTCCCTTCCCCTTCGTTCCTGAACATGTCTCCCTGTCTCTCCATTATCCATTTTCGCCTAAAGAGTGGGTTAGGGTGCTCACAGTGCATTTTCCTTGAGCATCGAGTAGATAAGCTCCGCCCATTCGGTTTCAGATTATGTTTTCCAATTTGGTGGTCTGCGAGTGATGTGCGAGTGTTCTACCATTAAAAAAAATTATTGGTGGAGTCAAACCCCGCGTTGTTCCCGTTGCGTCCTCGGCTCAAAAAAAAACAAAAAACAGCCACACAAAAAGTGTGCCCAAGTCAAGTTGAGGCCCCGCCCACTTTAACAGGAGCACATGACCTGGAGCGCCCTCCCGCCATCCTTTGCGTTTCGGTATCAATGTTGCTATGGTTCTTTAGTTTATTGTAGAGAGTAAGAGACGTCTTAGCCTTTAGCTCGCGGTTGGGGATCCGACGTTTTGCTTCGCTCTGTGTAGAAGGCCCCCCACCTTTCTAGGGAGTTTCAACATTGGTAGTGGGGTGTTTTTGGGGGGCAGGAGGAAAGAACAAGGACGTCCTCGGGAGTTTCGCTAGCTATGTTAACGAGCTCGAGTTTTCTGGTGAAAAACAAACCCCGGTTTACAGTCAAGGAATTCCATTGTTGCGAAGAGAGGCAGGCCCAGATTCACTAGAAAATGACCCATGTGTGTTGTAGTGCTAACGAAGACTATGATAGACCTATGTGGGTGGTGTTTGTGGGCGGAGCAGGAGGTAGCAGTATAATTAGTTACATGCTTTTTTTGCTTTCATTTCGTTTATTACCAACGTCACATCCCCGCAAAAGGGCGATGGAACAAAAACGCAAACCCGCCATCTAGTAGCGAGAATGAACACTAGTTGTAACGTACTGTTAGTTAACTTACCTTGCGTTTTCGTTTTAATAGTGAAACCTAGCGGAAATGGTCACTAAATTCTACCATTAAACTTAATAAGGCCTTATTTAGAGACTAATTGTACATGGGAATTCGAAGTAAGGAAGAAATGAATGGATTATACGAATTACGAGGTTCAAGTGAGTGTAAACATGCATTTAAATAACGTTTCAAGTAACATAAACACGCGTTAAATTGAACGAAAGTTATAGAACATTACATAACAAGGCGACAATACTTTAAATAACCAAGCATGTGACGGAAATAAGCGTTATTTTGTTACAAACGTTGTTTTCCATACAGTGGTGGGGTGGTTTAGGCGTTTGGAAAGGTGTCCTTGGGGGGCTTTTCAGAAAACGTTCGAAAATGTGAGGACGAGCGGGCCGAGAACAGTGCAGGTTTTTGGCATAGCTGGTTGTTATAAGCTCGACGTTGATAGCCAGGGAACTTTTACTTCGAACATTGTAATACCATCAATGGATACAAGTGTGACCCTTTGGCCTCGGGCACCGGCACCCATGTTTGCGCCTGGACGAACCAGTTGGCGCTGGGTGACTTGTCCCCCGAGGCCTTCCCTCCTTTTCATTTTCTCGGGGCCCAAACTTGTTGTCCTCCCTCCCCCCTTATTTTCGCCAACTACCGCTATCTTTGCACACGTCATATTATGCAGGCTTTAGTGTGTAAAAATCAATTCCATCCTATCCAAATTTCTTAAGCGCACCATTACTTGTGTTGCAAATTGGACTAATGTTTTTATTATTTCGTTGTTGGGTTTCCATTGTAGGGACATCGCGCATGGAGAACTTACAGGCTGCTTTGGATCCCCGTAAGCAAGAACTGCTGGAGGCACGATTCCTAGGAGGCAGGGTAAATAAAATAATAAATTTTAAAAATCAACCAAATAGCAAGATAATTCAACTTAAGTAGAAAAATTAAGACAAATTATAGAAATTACTACAATAGAAACGACTAAAATAAAACATTCGGGCAATTAAGTAGGGAAAAGCAATTAAATGATGTTCACATAGTGAAGTAGGGATTCAAAGAATTAATTCAAAAATGTAAGAAAATATTTTTAAAAGTCAGATAATTCGTCCGAAATGCGGGCAACTAGTTGGAACATTCAGGCAATTAAGTAGACAAAAACAAAATGTAATAAATTAAATAGGCGTTCAAATAAGTAAATAGGCATTCAAAGAATGAATTGATAATTTAATGAAATATTCCATAGGAAATTAACTGGAAAATAAACAAAATAAGACTTGGGAAAAGGGTTGAGGGTGATAAACTTGCGTGTAAATGGGAGGCGAAGGAGGGTATGGGATGTGAGAATTGGGGAATTGATAATTTAAGGAGTTGAGGAGAGCCAAAAGTTGGTGGAGGAGGAGGGGAAGTCGTGTTCTTCTCGGGTGCCTTTTACACACGCCTTTTACCTATGTGTGGACGGACGCAAGAGACTTGATTATCGATTCTCTGTAGTCTCCACGTCTCTTACCCCCGGATATGGAAGAGATGGAGACGAAGAGAGCTTCTCGTCGTGGTCTTTTTGGTTCCGCTACCCACAAATAAACTCTGTGTGTGCTTCGCGAAACCTCTTTTGCCCTTTCCTAACCCTTTCATACGTGTCTATACCAAGCTAGCCTGAATCTGTCCACATATCCTTCACTCCTGCTTTTTCAAATGCATCCTTCATTATCAAAGTCAGAGCTATTCATAATTTCAAATCTCGTTTATAATTTCTCGCAAATTTTTTCAAGTATTCTCTTTTCCGTCTAGTCCGGTTCCTTGACATGCCATGCCATTCTAACATTCTAGAGCCAACAACGCCCGATTTCCCCCTTTTTCCATTTATTTTTATTTTTCCTTTTTTCAATATTTATTCTTTTCTTAGACTTTTCCCCCTTTTTATCATTAAATTCGCAATTTTTCAACGAACTTTGCATTAAATTCGCTATATTTTTAACGAATTATGCATTAAATTTGCATAATAGTCAAGGAGATCAGATTGAAATTGGTACGAAAGGGAATGGAGAAGCTGGGAGGTTACATGTAATACATTAAAATATTATCCTTTTCGTTTATGTGCGTATGTGTGGTCTTTGTTTCGGTGAGAATTATGGACTTCTGTTGATTAATTCCATCTTTTTGTCTGATCCCAGATCTCTGCTGCCTCCCCTACAGTGCCCATCATGCCACAGTTCCCCCAGTCGGCGTCGGCGGTGAGCAATACGGTCCCGGCCACGCCCACCACCGTCTCTACACCTTTGACCCCCACCAACCCCAACCCTCCCATCCAGTTCCCTTCCATGCCTCAGACAGGACCGCCTCCCTTGCCTCCTGCACCCTCCGCAGGATACTCACCTCACGTTAGTAACAGTAATGGGCCTGGACCGGGGCCTGGACCAGGGACGATACCGGGAGGGACGGTAGTAACAGTAGGCGGAACTACTCAACAGATATCCCCAGCTAATGTCCTTAACCAAGATTCAAATCTGAGTACGGGTAAGTTGACCTTTTTTATTGATTTTTTGTATGAATTTTCATGAAAATTCCTTCTTTATTCTTTTTCAAATTAGTTATTTACTATTATTTTGAGGAGATAATGGTTTTTCTTAGGTTTAAGAAAGACTACATGTCTAGCATTATTTTATATTATAAGTTTAATTGCATTTTAATGTTCGTATTGAGTTATTGATTGTAATTATCTTGTGAGACATTGGACAAACTGAATAACGAACTATTTTATGAGATTTGCTTTGTTTTATCTTAAGAACGTTTTTTAATGTTTATTATTGTATTGTATTACTTATTTTGTATTGTATTGTTATTATTGTATTTTGTATGACATTTTTTATTAGTTATAAAGTTACTGGTGGTTTTCAGTTGTTTTGGAAGCTACTTATGACTATCATTTGGGAGCTAAAGATTAAGAAGGAAAGTTTTGATGAAGGACAGGTTGTTAATTTCTTGTTTTATTTTGAATTAGGTTCGTCCGATCGGGAAGATGAACGAATTAGTACGCCGGAGAAACAGCCCCCTTCCAAAAGCACTTCCAACAGCGCAAGCAACACCACAACCACCACCGAAAGGAAGAGAAGGCGGAAAGCCGATGATGCAGCAGCTGTGGGTGCTCCTCCAGCGAAAGGAAGCAGGTCCCAACCGGATAACAAAAAGATCAACGATTACTTTAACAAACCACCTCCCAGTAGTCCAGGCAGGCACAGTGGAGCCAAGTCACCTTCACCTCAGCATCAAACCTTCATCGCAGTACGTTCTCCTTTCTTTTTGTTGAATAGAAATTGTCCAGTTCTTCGAATTTCTCAGACTTTTTCATTTTTCTTGGATTTTTTACAATTAAACACCTTGTCTAATTTGTTAACATTCCGGCGCTTGATTTTAGGTATTTAAAACAAAACCAAAGAAATAGATTGTAATCAAAGAAAATTGAGTCTGAGAAATAATTTTGGAATTTTGGTTTCTATAGATGCCTTCCAGTCCGCAAGTGGCGGGGTCTAGCACGTCTGTGATAGGCGGGAACACACTAATCCCTTCGGTACCTAATCCGGGGACGATAGTTGCCGCAATTAGTACTACAGTAGCTAGTGTGAATTGCGCCATTCCACCGGTACTGGATTATAACCCCGGGCTTATGCAACCGCCAAGGAATCCAGCCCCTGTAGGACATAAGCAGGCTCAGGTACCAAATGTGCTGAACACCTTCATTCCATTATATCCTGAAAGAATTTGAAATACTAATGATTTTTATCTGTCTTAATTTTTAGAGCCGATCAAGTACCAACTTGGATGGAGGATTACCTGGAGGAGGAGTAGGATCAGGGCGAAGACGTGGGACGGCCACAACCACAGGGGCGGGGCCTGGACCCCCACTCCAACCAGGAGCTGCTCCGAGTCCTGGGAGTGCTTCTGCCCCGCCCAATAGCAAATCCGGGAAACCTGAAGAGGATGGATCTGTAGCACAGCGACTACAAGACCTGGAAGCTAAAACTTCCACCGAATTAGAGCTCAAAGATGATAAAATTGATGAATTAACTCGGGTAAGTTCCTTTCTTACGCCCTAAAACTGAGTTTTGATGGAATAAACAGAAGATTTTTTATTTTTTTTCGTCGTAAGATGCTAAAATTTGAGCTATTTAGTCCAATTATGGACACTTGTAGTAGCACTTTGATGTTTGATCGCTCCTTCCAGCTTTTTAGGGTCAGATTTAAGTGCTAAGTGTTTAGTGCTTCTTTGAACATTGTTTGAGGAATTTCACTATATTTAAAGTTTTTTGGGGATATTTGAATTTTGAACTTCAATTTCTTTTCATTTTCACTGGAATATTCCATGTAAAACGTAGCGTTGAGTATAGTAACTATAAACAAATTCTTGGGAATCATAATGCAATGTTATCAATTAAACTGCAGCATTAACTGAATCGTATTTTCAGCCTTTTAACCATTTTTTGGTATTAATTTGGATTTTAACGTTATTTAATATTTTGCCTTTTGCGTTTTTGTTTTGTTTATTCGCAATTTATTTATTTCAATGTAGTTTTTATTTTGAATTATGCAGAATTGGTGCTAATTTTTCTTCTTTTTCTTTAAAAAAAATTGTTCGGGGATTGGAAACAGGCGAGTGATGAATTACATAGGCAGTTAAGTGCTCAGCAGAAAGTGATCGAGCAACAGAAAGCAGCCGTGGCGCGCTGTATAGACGTAGTGAAAAGGTTACTCATTGAAAAGTCGTCGATCGAGAAAAAGGATGCTCGGGCGCGGTGTATGCAAAATCGACTACGGTTGGGCCAGTTTGTGACGCAGCGAGTGGGAGCCACCTTTCAAGAGAACTGGACGGATGGCTACGCTTTCCAAGAGTTGGCTAAGCGACAAGAAGAGTTGGCTTCCACCCGCGAGGAAATCGATCGGCACCGCAAATTACTCGCCAAGCGAAAACCCATCGCCGACACTTCCACCAGCACACGGAAACGAGGCGCTGCTTCCAACAATGCCAACGCGGCGGCCACGGCGGTGGGGACCGGAACTGGAGGGGCGGGGCCCACAGCCTCCTCCTCCTTAGCCCTTAATGGGACGGATCCCAACTTCAAAACCGATACCACTCGGGAGCTTACCATGCAAGAGTTTTATGAAGCTGAGGAAATCCTAAAAGTAATGAACTAACTCATTAATTCAATTGACAATCATTAATCTTATTTGTACTTTGGCTTTAATTTCATGTTCACCTTTACTTTATTGGGTTTTTCTTTTGCTTTTTTTTATTGTTTTTTTGTTGATTATATTTGATTCTTATTCGATTTTTATTGTATTGCAGTTGAGACAAAACGCACTGAAGAAAGAGGATGCCGACTTGCAACTAGAAATGGAAAAACTGGAACGAGAACGGAATTTGCATATACGGGAATTAAAGCGGATTCATAATGAAGATCAAAGCAGGTAGGTGGAAATGAGTTGGGAGGAGGCTTCTTTGAGTGTAATGGGACTTTGTTTGGACAATTTTTTGTCTCTAGGTTTAATAATCACCCGGTGCTCAACGATCGGTACCTCCTTTTGATGCTTTTAGGCAAAGGAGGGTTTAGCGAAGTCCATAAGGTAAAGTTAGTTTCATTGTTTCGTGATTTTTACGGTATTACTGTTAGTGTGTTCTTGTAGAAGTTTATTTCCATGTAAAATACTAAGATTTCATTGTGGACGCGATTTCATTGTTTTCATTATTGACGCGCCTACGCCATTCAGACAAACGTTTTTTCATTGTTGGCAATTTTAGACGAGTTAATCCGTCCTTCAGTCTTTTACCTTTAGGTTTCAGCGGAAATTTCTATTAAAGATGTTAAAAAGTGTTATGGTTGGGAGAATTCTGTTATGTTTTATGTTTATTGCTAGAATCGTAAACCGAATTATTTATACATTGTTTGATCTCGTTTTCTGTAGGCGTTTGACCTTAAGGAACAACGGTACGTGGCCTGCAAGGTCCACCAACTCAACAAAGACTGGAAGGATGACAAAAAGGCTAATTACATCAAGTAAATTAGTGACAAGTGTTGTTTTGCCTCGCCAACAGTATTTTATGACCTTTTTTATCTGTTTTATAGGCACGCCCTGCGGGAATACAACATTCACAAGGCTTTGGATCATCCACGAGTGGTACGATTGTACGATGTGTTTGAAATTGATGCCAATTCCTTCTGTACCGTGTTGGAGTACTGCGACGGCCACGATCTGGACTTTTACCTCAAGCAGCACAAGGTGATTCCTGAACGGGAAGCGCGGTCTATTGTCACGCAAGTGGTCTCCGCGCTCAAGTACCTGAACGAGATCAAACCGCCAGTGATCCACTACGACCTCAAACCGGGCAATATTCTCCTCAGCAACGGGAGTGTATGTGGAGAAATCAAAATCACAGACTTTGGCCTCTCTAAGATCATGGACGAGGACAATTACAACCCCGAGCATGGTATGGATCTGACGTCACAAGGGGCAGGGACGTACTGGTACCTCCCTCCCGAGTGTTTTGTGGTGGGCAAAAATCCGCCGAAAATTTCCTCCAAAGTGGATGTTTGGTCAGTGGGAGTCATTTTCTACCAGTGTCTTTATGGGAAAAAGGTAAACAAAAACTAAATTTGTCTTTTTATCGATTAATAAGTTACAGCTTAACGATAAACGATGAAGGCGATTATTACGATTATTATATAATAGTCAGATAACGTTAAGATTATGTAGAATAGTGATGGTAGTAATGAGCGAGTACATAGACAAAAATTATTAAACTTCTTACGAATGATAGTATCGATTATGATGAATGCGTGTCGATTTTTTTATATTTTTTATAATAATCCCAACGTAGGCTTGCGCCTATTGTTGGTTGCTTATCAATTATTACGTTAAGGTAACATCAATAAGTTCGTTTGTTATGGTTTTTGTGCCGATTATGACGATTCTTAGGATCATGTATCGATCATTGGTGTGACGATGGTAATTCGTTGTTTCTTATTTCTAATTTATGAACTTATTGTTTATTTGAAAAGCCTTTTGGTCATAACCAGTCGCAAGCCACGATTCTCGAAGAAAACACGATCTTAAAAGCGACAGAAGTTCAGTTTCCTGCCAAACCTGCTGTGTCATCAGAAGCCAAAGTAAGCAAAACAAGCTTTTAATAATCGATTCCAGCATTTAAGTATCGATTCGTTGCAGGGTTTCATACGGCGGTGCTTGGCGTATCGTAAAGAGGAGCGTGACGACGTGTTAACTTTAGCACGGCACGAGTATTTGCAACCACCGCTGTCCAAACATGGACGACAAAGTCAAGCCCAGTTGCAAGCGCAACAACAACAGCAGCAACAACAGCAACAGCAACAAACAAGTCAAAATTACCCCGGCACGTTCACTCCCTTCCTATCGGGTGGAATGAACGCCTCTAGTTCATCCTAACACCTCTTCTTTCCCCTTCGCAAAAATCTCCTTACGACTGGGACGATTGGAAACGCTGAAATAATGAAAACAATCCTCCCCCGAAATTGTGATGCAAAGACTTGCTAAACTTTGCCGCAACTTGAAAATACAAGTCGGAAAAACTCGAATCACGAGGAAACAAATTCAAAAGAAAATTTGGGGAGCCGTTACATCTTTAACTTTCATCAAGGAGGTCAAACGTGACCTTTTACCCTAGTTTTTTGGTTTCTATCACTTACAAACCCGTATTCCTCTGTTTCTGTTGCAAAAAAAGTTGTGTGCAGTGAAATTGGGAGTAAAAACTTGATAAAAGACGTTACGACTTGAGAACAATTGAGTGAACTGTGATTGAACTAAGGACTCGAAGGGGTGCAAAAACAATACTGAAGGCTTTCAGGTGAGAAATGAAACTTTCTCCTAAACCACGTCTCTTGCCACCCTATCCCCTTGAGCCCCTCCCGGATTGGGTAAAGATGCGATAAAACGCTTAGGAGGAAATTGACGCTTTATGAGAAAAGTGACAGAGAGAAAGGGGAGGGGATGATATTGCGGGTTTTCTCAGCGTTTAACGAATTAGCGCTGTTCTTATGAAAAAAACAGTTGTATTGAAAAAAGTATGTTTGTGCACGTGTGTGTGGGGTCAAGAATGACGTCTACGGAGCAACATAAGCGAATTCCCCTTGCCAGCTTGTGGCTTGTGAAAAGATAAACAGTGGAGCAACAAAAAATACGATACAGAAATAAAACTTTGGCCCTTCCTTCCTTCCCTTGTACCCCGCCCCTCAACCGTTTCCAGTCGCGTATTCATTGCGTTCAAATTTCACGCGCCCGCCGTTTGTCATCCGTTTTTACTGTTTAAAAATAATCGAACAATCCGATGTAAAACAATATCCTAATCGCGTTTCCTTTTCTCCACCTTCCCCTACGTTATTCCATACGTAAGAAACCAATTTGGTTGACCATTGTTTCATGAATTTGATTGGATTTTTCCACAGACATTTAACATTTGAACTGATACATGCCACACCCATTTTTGTAAAACCGTTAGAAACTTGCAACTTGAAAACATGGAAGCAACGCCATCTGTCATAGTTGCAACACAACTTGGGGAAAACAAACAAAACGCAAACAAACCATTCGATTCGTTTTTCGCTCCTCCCCTTTCTTTTCAAACCCCTCCCCTATTCCCTCCCCTTCAGCCTTGATGTACATAGTCACGTGACCCTCCCATGCGACGGTTAATATGGGGCAGCCAAGGTTGAAAAAAAAGAAACGAAGGAAAGAAAGAAGCAAAAACTTTCCCAGGCTGGATGCGGAAAATACACCTGGTTGCTGGACAGCGTTATACAAGGAAAAAACGACGACTCATGTTCCTCCATTTACTTCCTACTTTAGAACTTAACTTCACGGTTTCCACCTTTAACTTTGTTTCCAAGCTTACGGTTTTTGTTTATTTTTCTTTAGGCTTTTGCAGGAGATATGCTGGGAACAAAAGGGAACATTGTGGGGGTTGAGGAAAGGAAAAGTGTATGAACCTGACGTTTGGAAAGGTAATCTAAATAACTATTTTTAGAAGGTCTTTAAGGGGGTATGTAGGAGGGTGGGGCATTTTATTTACAGGTTATGTTTTCTTGTAAGAGGTTGTGAAATGGACTTGTTTCGGGAACCCAATTAGCATCTAGACTTGATGAACCCGAGCGTAACAAGACGGAGCTAAAAGGGATGCTGTCATGGCAACCGGAAGCTGACAATAACGGAGGGAGTATTGCATTTAGAGATTACCTAACTAATTAGTTATCTTTCTTGCCTAGACATATATACCTACGCGGGTCTTGTTTATCGGGACAATGCCAATAGATACGTGAGTTTCAGGAACCTGAGAAGGAAGCAACCGAGTGATACGACACACAATGAAACCCTGTCAAATGTCATCCGTATCTTTCCCTGCGTGATTCACGCATGCACTGTACGTACCGGACACACCTGAGATGAGGCTTGTAGGTTCAGAAAGTAGGGCAGGATTGACGCAGTACTGTGGGCTCCTTTGGATATCATTGTTGAAGAGATTTCATTGTTTAGAATTTTCTTTGTTGGCGGTTTCGGTTTCATTTTAAAAATACGCGGTTAAAACGCTTCTAGCATTGGGGACAGTTTTCATTGTTTGAGAGATTTCAATTCAGTTTATGAAAAAAAATTATCAGATTTTTTGTCTAATTTCATTGTCGACAGTTCGGGCGCGATGAGTTTGAATTCAAGTAATGCCTGGAGTGATGAGAAGGAAACCCCACCAGGTTTTGAAGTAGCTGTAAGTAAATATTTTTTGTTTTATGGCCTCCTGGTGGCGGTTTCACACCATAGTGTTTATGAAGGCGATAAGCGGTGGGTTGATGTTTCGTTTTGATCTCATCTCTTAGGTGCAAATCACATGGGGACAGAAGGACGGACCAGGTTCTACCACGACAACCAAGCTTCGTTTGCCACCTTTGAAAACTGGTAGCAGTCCTTATTGACATTGTTTCGTCTGTTTTTGTCCCGGTTTGACGAAGGTTTACGGAACGGAAGCTTCTGCCAAAACGTTCGGTTTAGCGAGAAAAAGTTTGTTTGGAGGAGCCATAAAAAAAGCAAATGTATTACTTCCTGCCAAACAATGGCTGCAGTATTCTCTCTTATCGCATCTCTTGTTTTAACAGATAAAGTTGCCATAAAGCAAACAAGAAATTTTGGTGAACTATAAAAAAACGGTGGGAACAATTTTTGTGTTTACTTTATGCTCATAGTAAATATTTTTTCGGTTAAGTAAAGCTTGTTGCATGAAGAGCTTTACTCTTTAGTTTTGGTAACATTCGCTAGGAGTTCCGTGGTAGCTATAGTTAAGGTCACGCAGTTGTAACCTATTCCGAGCTAATGGAAACCCTTCCTATGGGCTTAAAAGTGAAGCGTTCAACACCTTTTCTTCATAGTTTTTTCCTGATCAGTCTCTTTTAAAGTCGTACAGTTTGTACAGCAATCTTCCTCGTGAACTTATGTTTCTTTGCGTGTTGTTAATCGCCGGAAATCGTTATAAATTTTGTAATTTAAGCCGCTTGCTATGACTGAAATAATTATGTCCTTTTGTCCTCATTTTGGTTAGTGACACGCGAGCCGGAAACTGAGCTGAGGAGGCCAGCTAATCACAACAAGTTGACCTCATTGACTTCTCCACTTTTACGTCACCAGGTTCAGCCCAAACTTTCTCGTCGACCTGAAGCCCCACCTCCGAAAGCCCCGCCCGCTCCCAGTTCTCGCTCCAGACGCGTTCCAACGATCAAAAAGCCAGTCTTGTCAGGTATAACCCTACTCTACGATTAAATTCTCATCGCTAGAGTGCACAAGGAAGGGGAACTTGAGATATAACTACAGTATATAATATTGCGTGACAGTGAATGCCTCACTTTTTATCATGTTTTTTCGATAAAGGTTAGTCGAAGTGGAAGGAAGAGTGGGGTAGTAGGTTGCAGGGGGAATTAGGGAACATATTGATTCATAGGGGGAGGTATAGACACCTGGAAAAGTTTACATTGCAGAGCCTAAAGTTATATAGGGTGTATAAGCTTATGTTCAGGAGAGGGAATGAAGGGTGGAGTCACAGGCACACTTCAACTTCCTGCACAAACTTGGTAAGCCAGAGACAGAGACGGATCGAGCATAGTGAGCTCGACAGTGGCCTGGGGCAGTTTATTATCTGTGCTGAGTTTGGTTCAATGTGCACGTGATAAATAAAATGGCAGGTGAGAAATTGATTAGCTGAGTAATAGTTGAAGTGGGTTTCCTCAAGGCCCAATTTATTTTTTGTCCCAACGTGAGTGGTTGGAAATGTCAACTGAGATTCCCAAGCCCATTTTTTTCTATCAAGATTCCTTGAACTATCCGTAGGTATTACGTTGGATCAAGTGCGGAGCTTTTTAGCAGAGAATCCTCAAGCGCTCGAAGAATTTGTGCTCGATCACGTCGAAGTCGAACGTCTGGAAAAGTGGATCATACGACGGAGCCAGAGAGTGAAAAAGGAAAATCAGGCGCGAAAGACCAGTCTTTCGCGATGGAAGGTAAAAACGATAATATTCTTATCTTTCTAAGAATTTTGTTATCTTTTTTTTTATTTGCGACGAATCAAAGGACGCAATTGTGTCAGTATAATGTTCCTGTAGACATATCTTTGTCATTTTAACGATTCAGAGAATTTAGAGCTGGGAAAAAGTAATCAAAACGAGATAGCTAATTAGGGGAACCTTCCCAGTAGGACTCAAATCAATAGTACGTATACGTACTCCACATTACCACGAAATGGTAGGGTTATTGTGTTCGGAGATGCTCTCAGACTTGTGTGAAACACACGAAAAGGGAGGCAACACTATATATATTTTGTTGTTCTGCAACGGGGAAAATAGAGTATATTGACGTCATGTTGAATGGATGCACCCGCCACAAGTTTTGAATTGCGCGCCTAAACCGTTGGGACATCCCGCGTTTTCGACGTTGTTTTATGACCCATAGAACTACATGTAGTTATTTTCCGAGGCCAAAAAAATATAAGTTGGATATCGGCCTTCTTTTTTTGGATAGTGTCATAATAAATTCATATAACGCTTTGAAAAGTAGGAAGTGAGATTGTTTTATTACCGTTCGAGAGCTTTACTAGCCAAAAAGTTTGAATTTCGCGCTTAAAATGGGGGGACGCTCACTTGGCGGTCGAACGGTGGGAGCGTTGGGTATTACCGCCATTATCTCGAAAATCGCGCAATAAATTAAGACTAGTATGTATAAAGCCTTGGTATTATAATTCTTAGTTTCTAATCTCCTTAAGCGTGTCTATGCGTATAATTAGAACCTATCCGCGATATCTTAGATTCAAACGTGTCCTCCTTGCCAGTTTTGTGTACACGCAGACAAGTGCCGCATGCTACAAGAATTGACCAATTCGTTAACGTCACATCCCCATCCGGGCCGAGTTCTTTACGAGTTATCCGCGTGCATCGCCTCGTCAGTGGGGGCCGATGGTTTTATACTGCAATTATACGATTCCGAAACGGGTCGTCTGTACCGCTACGATGAAGAATCTTCCGTAGAATCTATAGCATCCAATTTAGCTAGTAAATTCGCATTTTACGGTACGCCGCCTGAAACACCTCCTGTTCCGGATAATGTCGCCGCCATTCAACCCTTACTTTTGAGTCAGTACAAGACTACTCCACCCCCCTCGCCTGCCATCCAAGGCATTTTCTTCAACGAAACCAAAACAACCCAAGTCGAACCTACCGTAGAGGAAGAACTCGACACCGTGGGTCAAATGACACTCGCATACTATGTCTCCAAGAGCAAAAACATGCTCCGTGTCGATGATTGCCGTAAACTTGACTCCCGTTTTCCTGGAGGATCTGATTGCCGTGAGGTGAGTCTGGAACCTTTTTTCGTTCGTTTTCATAAATACTTGGCTCTTGATCAAGTATTTCGTTTATGTAGCGTTATACCTGGAATTAATTATGGTCATAGTGTTTGTTACCACAATTCAAGCTATTTCAACGGTGTTGAAAACTCCAGCTTGCTTGATTTCAATGGCCTATTCTAGCGTTAATTTTTTTTAAATAAGAACATTTTTGTATTTAGATAAGTTTTTAGAAACCATTTGAGATCCTGTGATTGAATTATACTCTAGGAGGATGGAGTTTCGGTCTTGGTCGCGCCGATTCTACAGTCCAATGGGAGTTTATGTGCAATCTTGGAATTGTATCGTAAACCCATCTATCCAATTACAGATATAAACTTTTATGAAGAAGATGAAGAAATCGTGGCTTCTTATCTAGTCTGGGGTGGTATGGCCCTTCATTACGCTGACATGTACCACGCTATGAATCGCCAACGAAGATTGCAGCAATTTCTACTGACTGTAGTCAAGTAAAATAAATAACAGAAAATTAAATAAAAAAATATTACAGCCGTTAATAACAGTAGTTGAACAAGTAATAATTTGTTTAAATTAGGTCCATTTTTCAAGATATGGTTAGTATGGACATGCTTATTACCAAAGTCATGAATTTCGCTCAAAAGTTGGTGGACGCAGACCGAGCTTCTTTGTTTCTCGTCGACCATAAAGCGAAGGAACTTTACGCGCGGATTTTCGATATGGGAGGTGGGGTTAAGACAACCACAGAAGAGCGACAAAGTGGAAAAGAAATACGGTAAGAAAAACGAAGAAAAAAGCCAGATTAGTCTGTTATTTAAAGGAATTTCTTTGTGTAATCCGAACGGATTTCTTTTGGTTTTTCGTTTCTTGGGGTGATCAGATTTCCGTTAGGCACAGGAATAGCAGGCCAAGTGGCGTTAACCGGCCAAGTACTTAACATACCGGATGCTTATAGCGACCCTCGTTTCAACCGTGCCGTAGATCAGCAAACAGGCTACCATACGCGCACCATCTTATGTATGCCCATCTTTATCCGTGGAGAGATCATTGGAGTGGTGCAGATGGTTAACAAAATGAAAGGACATTGTTTCACAGCCCAAGATGAAGAAGCCTTTGAAATGTTTGCGGTCTACTGTGGTTTAGCTCTGCACCACGCCAAACTCTATGATAAGATCAAGCGATCTGAACAGAGATACAGGGTCGCCTTGGAAGTCTTATCCTATCACAACTCCTGTTCCGAAGAGGAAGTATCTGCGGTTAAGAAAGTCGTTTCCCAGAATGAAATGCCTCTCAATATCGACGAGTATATTACGCTTTATCTTGTTTGCTTTTGTGCTTGGTTCCTTTAGCGTAATCAACTTCCTTGTTTTCCTAGAACTTATAAATTATTTACGAGGCTATTATATATTGAATCAGTTCATTTACAAGCTTAGCTTATTCTATCGCAGCATAGTAATTAGATCTATTAATACTTGACTGCATAAAGGGAAAGCTGAAGGCGATAATGTGTCGCAATAGAGACACCGTTAGCCTTTAAACAAACAAATAAACTTGACTGCATAAAACACGTTCTGACGTTCTCCAAAGTATTAGCACAGCTATCTCATCCTGTTGCAAGATGGAAAAACGGCACAGGACACAGCTGTGCTTTTTAGACGTTTCCACGTCTCTGTTGAGTTACGTTAGTTTAGGTTAAGTTAGGTTAAATTAAGTTAGGACACTCCCCCCTTCCCTCAAAATCAACCTAACTAACTAAGCCTAAATTAACCTAACCGCTAACATAACTCAACCGAGACGTGGAAACGTCTAAAAAGCACACTGCGTTGTGCCAAATCTTTCCATCCTACAACAGGAGAAAGGTGTGGAGGATTTGGAGAACTCGACTTTGGAGAACGTGTTATGTGATATAGGGATATGACATCAGTGCCATCTCTTGACAAAAAAGTATTAACTACCTGAAGTACAGCGTGGCCTTAAAATAATTTTTACAAATTTACAGATTTTAGTAGAATTATAGATTCTAGTAGTTCATAAGTTTTAGTAGAATTAGTAGAGCTAAAAATACACAAATTTTAATGGAATTAATAAATTTAAGTAAAGGTTTAGAATTAATGGCTAGGAATAATAGAAATAAGGTCAGGTAGTTTAGGCTTAAAAAATCTGAACGTAAAAGTACTTGAAATTAAAAGTTTGGGACGAAAGTAAAAACTAAAAATTTTTCTTTTATTCTGGGCAGATTTTATTTCAGCCCGCTTAATTTGAATGACGTTGCCAAGGCGCGTTGTGCAGTTATGATGTTTACAGACTTGTTTGGTCTCACACGGTTCAGTCGTGAGGCACTCATTAGATTCGTGTTAACTGTACGGAAGAATTATCGTCGTGTTCCTTATCACAATTGGGCACATGGATTCTCTGTTGCCAATGCCATGTACGCAATCGTTAAACACGCCCCTGAGACGTTCACCACCTTGGAAGTAATAACCATCATGCCAAGCCCAAAGAAGCTTGAAGAAAGTTTAACGTGATTATTTTCTAATAATTAATCTAGGGATTAGCCCTGTTTGTTGGGTCTTTGTGCCACGATTTAGACCATCGAGGGAAAAGTAACAAGTTCATGTTAGAATCTGCGTCGCCGTTAGCCGCCATGTATACCACTTCTACAATGGAACATCACCACTTCAACCAAACGGTTACGATATTACAGCAAGTGAGCTTTATATATCCTTCTAAATCGTATTTTAATGTTACGTATGATTACTTTAGAACGGACATAACATTTTTGCTCAGTTGAGCAGCGAGGAGTACAAAACTATACTGGATTATATAAAGCACTGCATTCTAGCGACGGATTTGGCAATTTTCTTTCCCAATAAAGCTCGTTTGGCTTTGATAGTAGAGAAAAACGAGTTTAATTGGGAAAACGCCGAGCACCGTCAGCTAGTTCAAGCTATGGCCATGACGGCCTCGGATCTTAGCGCTAGTTCGAAGCCATGGGATATCCAGGCTGAAACCGTGAAGGTTATTTTTGAAGAATTTTATGACCAGGTGAAATTCAAATTTTCTTAATTTTGTTAATTTCACTATTGAACTTTTTTATATTGATGTTTATATTTGTATTTTTCTTTATATTTACGTTTATATTTATGTCACATAGGGTGACGCTGAACGTGCTGCTGGCCGACAACCGATTGCAATGATGGATCGGTACAAGCCAGAACTGCAGCCTGCTTCACAAGTAATGAAAATCGGAAGTGCCTCATTTGCTTAGTTAATGTTCATACTTTGCAGGTGGATTTCATCAAAGGAATTTGCATACCGTGTTACGATTTACTATACCAACTTATTCCTGAAACGAAACCCATGTTAGATGGTTGTTTATCCAATCTGGACAGATGGAAGCAGTTGTCTATGGAAGCCCTAGCGGAAAAAGAGGAAAGTTGAGGGTTTCTTTGAGATGGGGAAGCAAAGTTTAGGCAAAACTCGGGTCTTTATTAACTGGAGGGTGGCTGTAGGTAGGGAGTTGTGTTTGTTTACAGAAGAGAAGTTGTTTTCTTTATTGAGAATGATTCTGTATATTTCGTTTCTTGCGACACAGAAAATGAAATTTTGTAATGTAAAATCCGGTTTTTATTGAGTCACACATGATGTGTTTAATGCCGTTGGAAAGATTTTAATTTGGCGCCAAGTGTCTGGCGTTTAGTGTATGAGGTAGGTGGCGTTGCTTGTCATTGTCAGCGTTTCGAAACGTCAACATCGCAAGGCGTGCACGTGTTTTAAGTAAAAAGTTTATATATTTTGTCTTGAAATGGGGAAAAGAAATATAGAAAAAGGTGGGAGTAATTTAGGGAAGGCTATAATTCGTGACAGGTTTAGAGGAAATCGTATGAGAGGGCGCAAGAATGAAACAGTGGTAAATACAATCATGTTTCTTTTTCGAGACTATTCGATTCGAATTTTTATGATTTTAATGTATTTCTAGTTACATACTTCGGACTTAGCAGACGGTTATGATTGGGGAAGACTTAACTTGCAGTCCGTAACTGAACAGTCGCAATTAGATGACTTTCTGACAACTGCTGAGCTTGCTGGCACTGAATTCATCGTAAGTCTCATAATTTCGAGTTGATTGATAGAACGGGAAATTGATTGTAAAGCTGTGCTTTTTTTAGGCTGAGAAGCTCAATATAGCGTTTGTGCAACCCACACAAGCTGTTGCTACAAATACTGGGAAAGACGTTGCCTCTAAAGCACAAGCTGAAGCTCCAGCATGGTTAAGAATCCCTCGTCGTCCTGCCTGGACTTCAGGAATGACAACTGAAGAACTAATTAGCATTGAACGACAGGCCTTTTTGGAATGGAGGAGACATATGGCTTTACTGAGCGAAGAACATGGTCTAATCTTGACTCCTTTCGAGAAGAATCTAGACTTTTGGCGACAATTGTGGCGTGTAGTTGAGAAAAGGTATTAATTCAAATTCTATACAATTATTACAATATTTACAAAATTTGACATATAATTAAACTTGCTAAACAAATAATTTTGTGTGGCTTAACTAAAGAATTTTGTAAAACTTGAGTAAAATAATTTTAAAGAAAATAATTTTTGTACACAAATTCTAAATAATTTTTGTTTGTTTGGTTTTAGTGAGGTGGTAGTACAGATTGTGGACGCTCGGCACCCGTTGTTGTTTCGTTGCCCAGATCTGGAAGATTATGTGAAATCGCTGAGTCCCCACAAAGTGAACCTGGTTTTGCTCAACAAAGCCGATTTTCTTACACAGAAACAACGCAGCATGTGGGCTAGTTATTTCAAATCCATTTCTTTACCGGTGGCTTTTTATTCGGCATTAAAGGAAATTGAAGACCAGAAAAAAGAACGTAAGTTGGGTCTTTTGCCAATTTTAACTCCCATTTTTAACAGATTTGTTTTTGTTTCGCAGTGGTTCGTGCAAGGAATGGAGATGAAGAAGAAGAAAGTGATGGCGACGAAGAAGAAGAGAGCAACGAAGACGAAGAGGAAGAAGATCTAGAACGAGAGGAAGACGTAGAGGAGGAAGAAGAGGAAGATGAGAAACCAGAAAAAGAAAATGTACTCGAAAAAGAAAAGATTCCAGACGTGTCAAGTCTGAATTTGACGGAAAAAACTCACCCAGAAGAGGAAGATTGGATGTATTCAGGCCGTCTGCTTTCCAGTGACGAGCTAGTTGAACTATTCAGGCGTTTAGCTGCGTCTTCAAGACCTCAATGGAGAACTGAAGAGGAAAAAGAACAACGCTCTGTCATTGGTTTAGTTGGCTATCCCAACGTGGGAAAAAGTTCGACTCTTAATTCCTTGATTCACGCCAAGAAGGCAGCTGTTTCCGCCACTCCAGGCAAAACTAAACACTTTCAGGTAAATTTTTTTTATTTTATTTCTTCATTTGTTTTTCATTAAATAAATCCCATTTTGGTTTGATTCTGTTAGTACAAACCCATTTTCTATCATTTAGACCTTCGCGTTGGGTACAGATATCTGTTTGTGCGATTGTCCTGGGCTTGTCATGCCTAGCGTGCTTAGTTCCAAGCATGAAATGCTCGTTTGGGGCATTTTGTCATCAGATCACATGCGAGAACCTCGTGGACCAGCAGCCATCATCACTCCATTAGTACCTAGGAATGTACTTCAAGACAAATACGGGCTTTTCTTGCCTCCGCCTCCGGAAGGCGAAGCAGAAGATACTCCTCCTACTGCAGATGAGTTTCTTAACGCGCTAGCTTGTAAGTTATACTAAAAATCTTTTGAAAAAAAAATTAAAGAGAAAAAATCTTTAAAGAGAAGAAAAATCGTAATAATTAATTTAAATACATTTGTTATTAGTTTGCAGAGGGTTTATGACGGTGCATGGAGTGCCTGACCAATCCCGAGCTTCAAGACAACTCCTCAAAGATTTCGTACAGGGCAGGATTTTGCACTGTAAAGCACCGCCTGGAATGGATGCGAAGGAATACCAAGCCAAAGGTCATGTTATGGGACAGGCACGGGAACCTACGAAGAAAGCTCCTCAACCAACACAACACCAAATTCGGGCAACTAGAGTAATTGCGCTTATATATATTTTTTATAATCTATATTCAGACTTAATTATATATTTATTTATATTACATTGTATACACAATACCGAATTCGGGCTACTAGAGTAATTGTTGGTTATATTTTTATTAATTTATTAGACTTTTTTATGACTTATTTCTTATGATGACTTTATTAGACTTTAATCAGACTTTTTTATCATATATTTGTTTGTTTTTATATTACATTGTATTTATTTTATATTTAGATATTTGTTTGCTTTTTACTTTTGAGAGACATTTTAAAATCTATTATTTGGTTTTAGGTCAACTTTGGACAATCTGCGAGTACGGTGGACGCGTCATTTTTCGGTTCCAAGTCTGTTGGGGCTCATAGTGCGGGATCGGCCATCGTTGCTGGTACTGGGATACAATCTTCCCATGTTGAGGCTCATGCGAGTCTCGTGAGGTAATTCCATTTTGCAAGTGGAATTTAAAACGAAGTGTTTAGTTTTGTTTGAATGTTCTTTCTTTCTTGCAGGCCAAAAAAAGGAAAAGAAGGAGGAGAGCAAGTTGATAAACCATGGAAAAAACACAACAAAGGTCAGAAAAGAGAAAAATCTAGGAGACTGTATCGTCATTTGGACTTGTAACTGCGAAATCATTCAGTTTGTCATCAAAGGTATGAATTTTTGCCTTGTCACTTCACGGTTTCCAGAAAATGCTTTTACTTTCGTGTCTTTTGTAATAACTTGAAGGCTATGGGGTTCTTTTCAGTGGTTATAGTAAGGTTAACTAGGGATGTTTTTGGCAAAACAAGCCAGTAGTATTGTTTTAAGCCATTGAATTATTCAGACTTTGTCGTTAAAAGTGAAAGAATCCCTACTTTCTTGAAATTGAGACGTAAATACAGCTCAGTTGAGTAACAGGATTCCCTCTAGCCGAAAGGAAACCATATGTGGTATTCAATTTATTGGACGGACATGGAAATCGGCTATATTTTTTTGCCGGGTAGTTAGTGAAAATTCCTGGAAATTTAATGAGTACATTGATTAGAAACGAATAATTAAAACCAAATGCCACTTTTACACCCGTAAAAGTGGAACGTTTTACACCCGTGAAACGATCTTTAATTTTCCTACATAAAATTCAATCTGGCTACAAGTTTTACAGGCAGTAACAACTATTCTTACATAAGACACTTGTGGGGAACCCTCGGGAAAGCTATAGTATCTCTGGCGTTAGGAATTTTCAACAAAAAGAGCATTAGTCTTTCCAAACCCATCCCAAAACCTCCAGTCGGAGTATACCCGAACTTCCTCAAATCCAAATACCACTGTAAAGACTGTAGGAGTCCCAAATTTTCCAACCTCACTCTTAAAGCTTCATAATCGTTCTCCCTAAGACTCCCACCACATAACTCCCCAACGCCAGGAACCAGCAAATCCACATTCGAAACCTAATAAAGAAATCTTAACTCAAATTTTTTTATTTTGTTACGAGAAATACTGTACCAATGCAGGATTATCTGTATGTCTTCTCGCATAAAACGGCTTTATACTTTCAGGCCAATCAGTCACAAACGTCGGAGCCCCGGTGTGTTCCACCAAGAACAATTCGTGCTCTTTTCCCAAGTCATCGCCATGTTTAGGTCGTGTTTTAAACTCGTGTGGTGTCGCTAATAGCAGTTTCATAGCTTCTTCGTATGGTAAAGTGGCAAATGGCGTATCTGTAAGCTTCTTTAAAGGTCCCTATAAGAGAATTCAAGCCTTAACTTCCATTCTTAGAGGTTTTTCGACTAAAGGGTCTGGTATGCTACTTGTATGTCGTTTTCGTAGTGTTTTTCCAGAACTTCAACATCAGGAAGCCCCTGTTCCAGCAAAACAGCTGCACAATGCTTCACAATGTTCTCCATGACTTCATTCAAGTCTCCTACTCGATCACAAAAGGACAATTCTGCTTCCAACATGTAGAATTCCGCTAAATGTCGCCTGCTGCGTGAATTCTCTGCGCGGAAAGTGGGGCCAAAACTGTAAACTCTCGACAAACCCCTAAGATATTGAGCACAAACATATTACAGTCTAATTAAGCTAATGTTGGATTCATTTCTACCCAGTCATGGCTTCCAAGTGCAGCTGACCAGAGACGCTAAGAAATACTTTACTATTGAAGTAAATGTCTTCTTCCGGAATCGGATTCGAGTTCAAATTGGCGGGCGCCATTTGTTTGAGTAGTTCTGCATTCGCAGGTTTGACTGTGAAGACTTCTCCAGCTCCTTCGCAGTCATTAGCCGTCAAAACGGGAGCATGAATATAAACGTAGTCTTTTTTGAGCAAGTAGTCATGAATAGCTTGGCAAATGAGACTTCGGAGGCGAAGAGTGGCAGCAAAGGAGTGGGTTTTAGATCGCAAATGAGGGAAGCGACGAACGTAGTCGGGCTCGTGGCGTTTCCGGGGATGAAAGGGATACCCTTCTTCTTGACTACAGCGACCGATTATAGAAACTGAATCGCCCTGAAGTTCCACGCTCTGCTTAGCTTTGACACTAGGAACGAGTTGACCTTGGACACTGATTGCAGCTCCGTACTGGATGTCTTTAACTGAAGGAGTATTCGATTTGAGGATCACTTGCAGCTTTTGGCTTGTTGTTCCGTCAGCCAAATCTAGGAATACCATATCCTTCTGCTTTCGCAACGCTTTAACCCAACCCTGTTAAATAAAATTAAGAGTTTAATTAATAAAGGTCCTCAAAACTCGCAAATCCCAGTTTTCCATATCTTATAGTATTATAACCCAGCTTCCTAATTAAGAAAAGCAAAAGGCAGTTGAATTGTATAGCAAAATTAAATAAAACAGAATCCATAAAATAAAAGAGCAAAAGTAAATTATTCCCAATTTTAGCTTACTTTGACTAGAATGGAACCTTCTCCAGCTTCCAATAGAAAAGCTTCATTGACAGACACATCTTTTCGCGATGAAAAGAATCTGAGGAACACATTTTGTGCCCTTAGTATTGTATTCCAATTGCCTGGAATAATTTTAAACATGTTCGTAGTGCTTGTTGTGGTTTTTGGAACATCACGTGTTCACCAGTTGTTATAAACCAGTCAGTGGATGTTGGTAAAATGCGAGAAGCGAAGCGGAAAAATGCGAAATATATATATATATATATATATATATATATATATATATATATATATATTTATATAGATATATATCCTTTCGCCTCCTTTCGTCATGTCATTAATTAAGAGGTTTCTCTGTTTCCTGTGAAAATGCTATGAAAAAGTGCTTTCTCTACACAATACCGAACTGGGGTTGCCTAAGTTCCAACTCGGGTTACCCAAGTTAAAAAATTCGCCATCCCATAAGCGTCATATTTTGAGAAAATTTCTGAAAAATTTGATACGATAATAAACTTGTTGATGCAGTTAATTAAGTATTTTCTCTTTTTGTTATGAACTATGGCTATATAAAAGTGCTTTCTCTATAAATACCGATGAACTTAGGCTACCCAAGTTCAAGAATTGTCTGTAAATGTCGTACAGGGCAACCGCTAGCCCCGTATTATGTTGATATTAAGCAGTGCACTAGTAATATATTGTCTTTTAACAGAACGTGCTAATTCGACTATTTCGGTGACAGAAACTACTTGCAAGTTTCCGTTAGCATCATTGTTCTTGCAGTTGTAATTTGCGATCTTGGGGAATGGTTTACCGGTACCACAACTCTACTCTTTAGTGATAGAAGTCTACACAAGTGGCGTAAATTGCAGTTCTAATCAGCCCCTCCTACATGCAACGCCTCCAAGTGCAGTGTCTACATTCCACTGTAAATAAAGCTTGTCATGTATAACTTCGAAGATACATATTTCAATAAGTTGTGAAACTACTGCCAAGGTAATCATGCCAAATTAAAGTTAACTGCGCAGTAAACTGTTTTGTTAATTTAATTTACAAAAACCGTGTAGGTGCGGAGAACTTTGGTGTTTAGTGTCAAATATTTATATTGCTACCCGAGTTCGAACTCGGGTAGAGGCTCTACTTGGGTCGCAACATCCCTACACAGTATGTTAGGCCGGCGAAGACGTTTCTCGATGACACATACTAGCACAAATTGGAGAAGCCCACGCATGCCATAATACCAGCTGTCCCAATTTTGTGCAGAGAGCTGTTGTAAACATTAAAAACACGATGAGCGATCGACATATCGTCCAAAAAACATCAATGCTGCGTTCAAGCAATACCGGGAGGAAATTCTGCCCGAGGTAACGGACCACTGGAACGAGCTTGACACGCTTGAAAAGGCATCGTTCGCTCAAATTAACAATTTTTTTCTGTGGGTTGCACGTTTTGGTGGCATTTGCGGACAAGGCAAACCTCAGCGTTGCCGTTTTTATTAACTAACTTATGACAACCATCCATTTAGGTCAGCAAAGTTATCTTTCGCGTACAAATCTGAAACAAACAGTGCCACTGTTCAAGCGATTTTCAATGTGATCAAATGCGTCTACACCCCGCGCACGAGGCCCAGACAAAAGTGGGAAAGCGGCGCAATTTGCCCTGTTTTGTTCACGGGAGCCGTATGGAATAACATCTTTGCCCATTTAGCCATTCCAAGGCAACAGGTTCAATGTGGCTTTCCACAATGGAGCAGATATTTTTTACCTGTACTCCATCGGGGGACTCGTGGCACTCGACTTCTTCAAAAATGGCGCTTTGATTGCTTCATTTGTATCGAACATCTTCTCGCTGACCATTTAGAAGATCGAATTCACGAAAGTATGGAGCAAACGGAATCAAACCGCTAGCGTCCCTCTTACAAATGTAGGCGTGGAAAGGGATTTCGGAATACTGGACCACCCAACTTAAATTCCGTCGAAAGGTCCTGGGGGAAAATAACATGCTTTTGAACCTCTCTGCAAACGGAAAAAGCTTTCGCTAATTGATTTAGTTGCCAATTTGAAGTCCCTACCCCAAGTGCCTTCAAAAAGTCTTCCTGATGACCACGAAGAAATTGTCCACTTCGCTGACGCATCTAGCTTGAAAGACGTAAAAGATCGTCTGATTGCACGTATTGCCAAAGCAGAAAAACGCACACCACCGCCAAGGCCATCAACTTCTGCGCCCACACCTTCAACGCCAAAATCTGCAATGCAATCGTTCTTGTGCAAAAGAAGTCAGCACCGGTGTGAGGTAAAGAAAGGAACGTTCCAATGGTTCAATGGCACTGTCATTGTAGAGAGACGAAAGAAAAATGCTGCCAAGTCAGTCATTCGATATGATTATACACCTCACAAGTTGGTTGAAGTTGAAGACTTGGCTGCCGACTTCCCAAACGATTTGAAAATCGTAACTCCACAACCAAAATAATTGTCACGACTAAGATAGCTCATTTATTCGTCCATAAGCGAGGCGACGAAACATGGTTGTACATTATCAACGGGAAGATTGTGGGCTTCGGACTGGGCGGTGAAAAGGGGATGGACACCAAATTTGTCGTTCGCTATTTGCCAGAAGAGAAGGGGAGGAATTTGAAGACTGTGAAGACGGAGAGGGACTATAGTATTTGACGATGGAAGCTAGGAATTTTCGCTACCGAAAGACTACATCGACGGAAATGGATTTGGAGACAGACGTATTTTCCCCTTGGCCATCTCGCGACAGGAGCATCTGGATGATTGTCGTTGAATAAAGGTGATGCCAGGGGCGTCGCGAGGGGGGGTTGGGGGTGCATCCCCCCCCAATAGTTGACGATTTTACCGACTGTATCATACAGTCGGTAAAATCGTCAATTACAGTCGGTAAAACTAAGTAAAACTAAGGTCTCCCCCCCCCCCCCAATGGAAACCCCCTCGCGACGCCCCTGCTGAGCACAGCCGCTCTCTTAGTGAAGACTTAGCTGAGCAGATGGCGCCACTCCACTAATCGTAACTTCAACGCATAAAAATGCCGCTAAATAAAGAATCCAACATTAATCTCGTTATTAAATTTAACTCTGAATTTTGGAGTTTTGTTGAAAAAAAGACTTGGGCGTGTCCGAATATCTTTCGTACGTTGGAATTATAACCACCCGGTGTATTATTTAGAATCGATTAGTGTAACGTGTACAATTTGTGTATTTTAAAAATAGGTTGCGTGGATTTTTGAAACGTCCAAAGCAACTTTTTTGGATAAAATTGGGCCAAAGATTGTAAGTTAATTCTATAAAAATTGAGGCAAAGGACAGAGAACACTGTCGCTCACACGGCAAGAATCTTTGGTGCTGCCAAAGCGGCAGTTTTAGTCGCTGCTGCGGCCCTCAAAGACATGCTAATACGCCTCCGTGATGCTATCTCGGGGATATGAACCGAGATTTGACGAGAGTGTCTCTCCTCACTTGGGTTGCCAAGTTCCGTTAGTCCAGGCACGTCAGGCTCAAACAAGTGCTCCATTTCTTCCAAGGTTTTGCCTTTGGTCTCGGGCAGAAAGAAATAGACGAAGACTACCGCCAGGACGGAGCAGCAAGCGTAAAACCAAAAGGCTCCGTAGAGGTGGAGTCCGATCGACACATTGGGGAAAGATAGTACGGCAATGAAGGTACAGAAGACATTAAAACTGGAGGATATGGGGCTCAAGATGTGTCGGTACCGAACAGGGAACAGTTCCCCTATAACAATAAAAGGAACGCTGCTAAAACCAGTGGCGAATCCTACCACGAACATGATCAAGGCGGCCAAAGGCAGCCACCCTAGACTTTCCTCGGCCTGCTGATCACCCCACAGTTCCTTCATGTAGAAAAAGGTCCCTATAGCGAACATGGACAGGGGCATGAGAACGCCAGATACCATGAGAAGTATCCGGCGGCCATAAATGTCCACCGCGTAGGCGGAGACGATTATACAAGCCAATAAGACGACGCCTATGATGACGGTGGCCGTATACTTGTCGACGGTGCTGCTGGCCGTCTTGAAGATCTTCACGGTGTAGAGTAGGACCACATCAATTGCACCAAACTGTTGGAAGAACATCAAGGCCATTGCGTTCCCTAGAGGCTTCATGGCAGAACCTTGGAAGACGTCGCGGATGCGGCCAGTCTTCTTCACTGTCATCGTCTGCTCTACGTTGTATTTCATGCGTTGAAATTCCTCTTCCACGTTACTACATCTATGAGCGTGAAGATCTTTAGCAAGTTATTTATTTTATTTTTTTGCATGGCCTTACTTCCAACTGTAGCGCTTTCTTGGCTTCCGTGTCCTTTTTTTGGGCCAGGAGCCAAACCGGCGACTCCGGCAAGCACGCCACAGAAAGGCCAAAGATGGCAGGGAAAACCTTTTCCTGCTTTTGATCTGGAGTGTGCAGCAGTATAGAATATGTTACGACAAAGGTCAAAGCCGTTAAACACGTGATTGGACTACTTTCTCTTACGTACAAGAGAAAGAGAACTTACGTAGGCCTATATGGCTTTGTTGCGCTACAGTCCCTTTTGTTCTGTAGGCATAAAAGCTTAATTATTGGGTCTTATCAATATTGTCATGAATGGCTTGGTTTTAAGGTTTGTATTGAAGTCGGTGCGCTACTACCCCTTCCCCGACTGGGAACGTCTGTTTTTATACCCACCACCGATCAATCGTTAGCACAACGTTTAGAAACTACCCTCACATTCCTCAGTCAACAAACAAAAAGCAGGGTCAGCGCTA
>RJJA01000451.1:0-42593 GCA_003724045.1 Lepidurus arcticus | reverse complement strand
GACAAAAATTTAGGAGCTTCTCCAGTGAAAGAAGATCGAGTGGGGGTATTCCGGCTTCGACTTCGAGCGACGTTGTCGGCGAAGTTTTTAGGGCGCCGGTGATACATAATAGCGCTTGCCTATAGAGTGCGCATATAGGTTTGAGTTTGTCCAGTTTGACGTTCGCCCATGCAGGAAGGCCGTAGAGAATTTTTGAGTAAATGGTACTTATGACTAGCGTTCGTAGTTGGTTAACTTTAATGTTAATGTGTGATTGACTGTATGGTTTATTTACAAAGTATTCGTAACAACACTGTATTACAGTACATAGTGATCGTTTCTGTCATGATACAGGAAGGTGGTTTTTAAAAGACTCCGGCTGCACGAAGAGTCTCAAAAAGCCTGACAACATGTTCAGGCATCGGTGGTGGGGTAGGGATGTGATCTCCAACAGATCGGAATCCGTTTTCGTCAACGACAAAGCTCATGGTGATGACGGTACCATCAGGTGAGGTGTAGGAGTACCGCCTGGGGAAGTGGCACCGGCATCGGCTGGGGAGATTTGCTTCGGTTGTCCGGATTCTTAGCGAGTAATGCCATCCATTTTTTTTACCTGAAACTGTTGCTCCCATCGACGTTCAGTTCTTCGTGTTGGCTGATGATGGGGAAGGTAAATTCGCTTTGGCGAGCTATGAAAAAAAGTATGAAGTGTGCGAAAGGGTTTTTTGTCTTTGGTAATATAAAGTTTTTTTTACTATACACCAGAAGCGCGAAGAGTCTCCAAAAGCCTTACAATATGTTCAGGCATAGGAGGTGGTGTAGGGATGTGGTCTCCTACAGGTCGAAATCCGTTTTCGTCAGCGACGAAGCTCAAAGTCATGACGGTACCATCAGGCGCGGTGTAAGAGTATCTAACTTGAGAAGTAGCGCCGGCATCGGTGGGGGTGATTTTGTTCCGGGTTGCCCGGAAGGACGAATGCCATTGTATGGACCTTGATTCTTGACTTTTGTTATACGGTAATTGACTCGACCTGACTGTACAAAGAATTCTCTATCGTGAATGTTAGCTATGTGACTAAGACCTGACTTTTCAAAGAATCGCTCTTTCTGACGTTAACTATACGACTGACCATTGTTTATATAACCTCCATGTTTAACGCTATTTAGTCAGTCCAAAACGATCAACCAACGCAACTTCAATACATCCATCCATTATTCAAGCCAGTTTACCGTGAGATATATCCTTGATAGTTGTCTAAACTTATGGCTAATCACTAAATAGAACGGGAAAACGACGAGAATAACGGATAGAACGCGCTTTATTGTTAACAACAAGAGAACATTTTATACTCTGCTAGCTTTACACTGTCAACTGTCAGTCTGGCGGGCAAGTCGCATGTGCAGCACCGTTGCCATGGCTAGAACTCCCTGCCCGGAAACTACGTAGAGTTCAGCCAAAATGTCTGCCATGCCAGGCTGACGGGGGCAGTGTAAAGCCTGCTTAACCTTCACCAGACCGATCGCCACGTAACCACACAGGGAACCTAGCAGGAGGGTCACTCCCCGTATGGTATTCTAGCGCCACCGTACGGGGGGTGCGAGGACAAAACACAGAAAGGAATAGAAAGTTCCGACAATAGTTTTACCTTTTTGACATATGTGATTCGAAGCTACCTGTTGCGTGAAACCGTATTTTGATCCGTAACAGATTTGCTTTTGTTGTCCGGACTCCTGGCGGGAAATACCATCACCAGTTTGGAAAGTAAATACATACACAGAAGGACAAGACAAAACAAGTTGAAATGTATTTAATGTCAAGGACAACAACATCTCCACGAGAGAATTGCATTAGATATGTTACTTAAAAGCTGTAACTTCCGTCTCCATTCACTTCTTGTTGTTGGCTGAAGATGGGTACGGGCGTTGGGCTTTGAGGACGAGCCAATGCAACGGCCACTGAAGCAACGAACGTAGTCTGTGAGAAAAGAAAAGACATTTTAACTTCAAAGTGTCTTAAACCTAAACTTTGTATGGATCGGATGTTAATTTTGCTTGATACTTACGAGTTTCATTGTTGTATTGGAGTTGGTGTTGTTTTCTCCGAAAGGAATGAAGAGAAGGTACTGATGATGTTTGAAGCCAACCAATTCCCTTTTTTATATGAAAACGTTCATGTTAGAACACGAAGACTTTTGGGAAGATGCAACCACCTATCCGTAGAGCATAAAGCTCCCACATATGATGCCAGGATCATGCACCTTGCATACATCATTAATTTTTTTTTCTTGAGAAAGTCGCTGACTTTCCCAACAACATTCCATTATTCCATTACCTCCCTGATATAATTTAGGGCGTTAGGTGAACAAAAGAAGAATTATTGTGTGGTTTTCTTTTTTGTGTTGGGCGTCAGGCATGTCCTTGTATACAGCCAGGAATTTTACTAATATAGTTAACAGTAGCATAACATACTTTAATTTAAAACTTAAACTCGGTGGAATTGAATTTAAGAAAATATTTTATAAAAGTAATATAGCGTGTCATATGGTATCGTGGTATTTCAATTAAAAACACGATTTAGTATTCATTTGTTAAAGATGTTCGCCATTTTTTAATATCTAAAGACAGCCAATGAGATCAAACTGGAGAATGGCTAAAGAAGTAAATTCATACGTTCACTGCTCTGTTTGAAAATTCAATATTACACTTTGGAAGTGAATTTGAAATGGAAAGGGCCTAAAACAGATAACGCGTTTTCTGTATAGGGTACCGTTTGTAGTACAATAAAGTAGTTCTGGAGTCATCAACAATTCTTAATACTAGATTAGTAGAATTAGTAAATACCATTGGTGTGAAAAAGTGCAGGAAATTTAAAATTTAGTTTCCATTTATTTACAAAGTATTTGTAACATCACTCAACACGTACATAGTGATCAAACCGGAGTTTCTGTTTTGATTATGATACAGGAAGGTGGTATTTACAACACTCCGGCCGCACGAAGAGTCTCTAAAAGCCTGACAACATGCTCAGGCATAGGGGGGGGAGTAGGGATGTGATCTCCTACTGGTCGGAATCCGTTTTCGTCAGCGACAAAGCTCATGGTGATCACGGTACCATCAGGGGCGGTGTAGGAATACCCGCCTTGGGAAGTGGCGCCGGCGTCGGTAGGGGTGATTTGCTTCTGTTTTCCGGACTCTTGACGGGAAATGCCATCGCCAGTTTGGAAACTAACAACCAAGGAGGAATACGGTAAAATTAATGAAAACCGAAATGGAATCATGAGTCGCTCTTTTTACCTGAAACTGTAGCTTCCATCGCCGTTCACTTCTTGTTGTTGGCTGATGATGGGGACGGGCGTTTGGCTTTGAGGACGAGCCAAGGCTACGGCCACTAGGGCAGTGAGGATGATCTATAAGAAAAGGAATCCACTTTCTGTTTTACACTTGAACTTTCTGATTAGGGTGGCTTTAGCCTAAAGTTACCAGCTTCATGGTTGTTAAGAGTTGCTTGAGTTACTTGGAGAGGATGAAGATGGACTGTGCTCTTTCAAACATTCGTGTTCCATTTTTATAGGATTCTCCCTCCTGGCCTGGATGACACTGAAGATAGTATTATCATACAAGGAAGACCTTACCCATCCTTTTGCTGGGTGGCCTATGGGCCGCGAACCTGTTCCTTTTCACTTTCCCTGCTCACGTAATTCTGTAACTGTGTTTCCTTGAAGCCGGGGTCATGTAAGCTTGCCTTTCACATTATATCCCCTTAAGAATTGAAAACTGCATTTCCGTACTTTGTAGGCTGGATCATTCTAAAGCTATTTGTTGCGTACCAAAGTTCCTCGTGAACAATAAGGTATATCAAACTAATAACTTCAAAATGTTGCAAAGCTGCTTACGTGTAAGAACTTTGCATCATTTTACGTTGGGAAATTGTTATGAAGAAATCTTAATAAACATCGCAAGATGTTCAATTAAAGTTTTTACTTATTAAGAATGACGCACAATGTTCATTTTGAAAGAATACTTAATAAAGCTAGTCATTTGGATTGCATGAAAGAGATGTCGTTCTATTTTCTTACATTTTCTAAAAACTCGCTATTTATAATATCTTCCATGAGTATGGGGGGTATAAACGTAACAACCTTGTTACCTTTTTATATATATTTATTTATAATATTCCGTTCCCTTCTGTCAAAAATAAATAAACAATATTTTTAATATTTTAAGCCTTACTAATTAAAGGTTTATTACATTCCAAGAAAATACCATTTCCTAAAATAATTCGTAACTTGAACAAATTGTGACGTGATTAAGATTAAGACGGATTCAATTAAGAGAATTAAGCGAAATAAAGTTGTAAGATTACAGTTTCCGTTTATTTACAAACTGTTTGTTGCGTCAAAACACATGTACAGTACACATTGATCAAACCCGATTTGTCATAGTTAAGTTTTCGGAAGGTGGTTTTACAACACTCCAGCAGCACGAAGGGTCGCCAAAAGTTTAATAACATGTTCAGGCATGGGAGGTGGGGTAGGGATGTGATCTCCTACTGGCCGGAATCCGTTTTCGTCAGCGACAAAGCTCATGGTGATGACGGTACCATCAGGGGCGGTGTAGGAGTATCCGCCTTGGGAAGTGGCGCCAGCGTCGGTGGGGGTGATTTGCTTTTGTTGTCCAGACTCCTGGCGGGAAATACCATCACCAGTTTGGAAACTAAATACATATGCAGGAGAACAAGACAAAAACATGTTGAAGACATTAAATTTACTTCCAATTACATCAACACTTCCACGAGATAACTGTATTAGATACGTTACCTAAAGTTATAACTTCCGTCTCCATTCACTTCTTGCTGTTGGCTGACGATGGGGACAGGCGTTTGGTTTTGAGGGCGAGCCATGGCTACGGCCATTAATGCAGCGAGGATGATCTGTGTAGGAAAAAACGTATTGTTTAGTACCAAAATTTATGTTCTAGTGGTTGTAGTATAGCACACTTACCAGCTTCATGGTTGAAGGAGTTTGGTGAGTTGGTGATCTTCGGAAGAATGAAGAAGGTGAACTGTAATGTTCCGTAGCCACTTTCACTGCTTTTATACCAAAAAACCGCGCGGTCTAGAATGACATTGAAGATGCTTCCCAAAAGTGTGACATGGGAACCCATCCTGCCTGAGGCTACTCTGCCGGAAACCTGTTCTTGATGACTTTCTCAACGCACACACGCTACATCAATTCAGTTCCACGGTTTCCCCCAAACCACCTCACTAAGCTTGCGTTCACACTAGGTATCTCGATATAACGAAAACCGTTGTCAAAACCAAAAACCATCTGGTACCTTCGAATACTATTCACTTTACAAAGTGCTTTCTGTAATTTTTAAAAATAAAAAGGATTTTAAAGAAAAAATTAAAGTATTTTCAGATTAAAATTTCACCGGAAACTTATGATTACAGCGTCTTATTCCCTATCCTGTGTTTTAAAAACTACATTCTTTCAAGTCGAGTTTGTATAAAAATTAACTTAAACTAAATTTAAACTAAAATAGGCTGCGATTTTTAATTAAATTATTGCTAATTGATGTAATCGTTAATTGAATTAAAGTAATTGCTATTAAATAAACCAGTTTTTAGTGAAATACTCTGTATGCAAAGAACAAATCATCTACAATTTTTTTAAAAGACTGTACATATTGTCCTTTTGTTCCAAAATTTCGCGAAAGTCATAAGGGTAATTTTTTTTTTTTTTTTGTTTTACAACGCACCGGCAGCACGAAGGTCTGCCAAAAGCTTTACAACGTAATCAGGCGTAGGGGGTGGGGTAGGGAGATGTTTACCCTGGGGTTGGAATCCGTTTTCGTTGGCGGTAAAGGATAAGTTGATGACAGTACCATCAGGGGCAGTGTAGGAATATCCTCCTTGGGAAGTTTGACCTGATTCTTTAGGTGTGATTTGTTTTTGCACTCCAGACTCGTACCGAGAAATGCCGTCCCCAGTTTCGAACCTATTAAACTTGAGTAACTATCGATACTTGGAGAATATAAATAGTTTTTTACTTGAAATTATGAGATCCATCTTCTTTGAGCTCTTGCGACTGGCTCACGATTGGTACCGGAAGATTAGGACGAAGTGGAGTTTCAGCCGAAACTACTGCCAGTAGAGCAATGAGGATAATCTGCCATAAGAAGAACATTAATGGTTAAATTACGGAAAGAAAAAGCTAAAATAAACCTTACCAACTGCATGGTTCTTGTTTGTTTGTTTGTATTGACTTAGTAGGTTTAGTTGTACGCGGATAGGGTCGTTTTTTTGTATTGACTTTTGTTGTTGTGTCTTGTCAGCTGGATATGTACTGTGATATTCCATTTAGCTTTGGGTCCCTTTTTATACTCATGTGTAAGCTTTTCGTCGAGATTTAATATGCTAGACAGTGGCTTTAGATTAGTGAAGCGATACATGTATTTTTGCTATTTCTTTAGCTGCACGTACAGTACTTTACAGTATGGCGAAGATACAACACCCGAGTCGATCGTTAACCCTCTGGGCAGGAGTTATGTGCAGGTTTTCTTAAAGCGCTTTTCAAGGAAACGGATGCAAATTGGCAATGTTTTTGCAAAGTATAAACTTTCACTTTTCGCTTTATATAGTAACCGTGAAGCTTGCTATGCGCTAAAGAAAGGAAGCACAGGCCGGATTTTTAGCGTTACTCCGGCCTTACCCTAAGCTTCCTGACAAGGCTTGGGTACCGCAAGTTATTGCCTTCACGGTACAGTTCATGTTTCATAGTGTTGTATCAGACTGTTGCAGACAACTTGGTAAACTGTTTAAGATACTATGGTCCTTAGACTGACAAATGGTCGGAGACAAAGATCTGCCTGTAAATCAGTTACGATGCGGGTATACATCTTGTCAATACTTTCACTTCAGTAATTAAGGAAGTAAAAAACAACAAGAAACATCTCAAAGGTTGACTCCGGTATTTGTCAGGCAACGGCCTTGTAATTTATAAGACATTGGCTGCCGCAAGGTGGCGTATAGAAGCGAATAGGTGCATGGTCTTCTATGACCGCGAATTGCTTTTGTAGTTTTAAAATTAGTTAAGGCAAGTGTAAGAAAAGTTAAAGCATACGTTTCTTCTGGTGCATATGCTCTACTTTACTGTCACTAGATTTTGTTAAAATCTTCTACATGTTTTATGTATGAGCGTTTCTGCTTTACCCATGCTATTTTTAAACGGAAAGCAGAGCTGGACTGATCCTTCGTGTCTTGTATGGATTCTTCAAGTATGAAAAACATTAATTCAAGATATAAATCAGTTATTTCAATTGCAAACATGCAAGGGAGATGTAATTAACTCTCTGAATGGATCTTTTAATGAGAAGATGCGTCTTCACGGAGTGAAAGTATAAGGCATTATCATCTGAAAGAACCTGAACGAACAAAACCGTCGCGGCTCTACGGTCAGCCTTTCACTTTCCTGGAAAGCTTGAAACGTTATCCGCAACAAAAAAAGGAAGAAAAGTGGACGTCCGTGGGCAGTCCAAGTATGGTTCGATGAAGATGCTCCCACCACCTGCAACGTTTTCGATTCCCCGTTAAACTTTGTTTATGGTTTTAGCCATATTCTTTGAAAAGATCATAAATTTTAAATCATGCACATTCCGGAAAAGAATTTATCACGATAACCTTGTCCTTGTCCTATCACGATAACTGTGTAAACTATCGTGTCCCCCTCCAAGCAGAAGATGGGTCTGCAAAATCTGCACTATAAAAGCCTCTTGTGGCTTCCGATTAGCAATACAGTCGAACTTTAGATTCTTCAACACCCATAACTACAACAATGAAATTCTTGGTAAGCAAGGCAGACTCCATTTTCTATTATTTTTGTATTAGTTCTTTTAATACTATTTTGGTACTGTTATTTTTCTTTTCTAGTTGATTGTTGTCGTTATTGCTGTGGCTTCGGCTGCTCCACAAGAACAACGCCGAATCCAACCTTTTTCCCATGTCACTACAACGACTCCTATCCCGATCCTCAGCATGGAGAGCGAAGTAAAGGGCGATGGATCCTACAAATTCAGGTTTGTAATTTTAATACTCCTTTAAACGCTAAGTCGATTTAAATTGGAACTGAAATTAAATAAAAGTGGTCAAACTTGAGGCTAATATTCTTGTAGTTATGAAACTGGTAATGGTATTTCTCGTCAAGAATCCGGGAAGCAAAAGCAAATCACCACTGAAGATGTCGGCGCTACTTCCCAAGGTGCGTATTCCTATACCGCTCCCGATGGTACCGTCATCCGCATGAGCTACGTGGCCGACGAAAACGGGTTCCGGGCCGTTGGTGCACATATCCCAACACCGCCACCCATGCCGCCTCACGTGGTCAAGCTGTTGGAAACTTTGCGCCTGGCAGGAAAGCTCTAAACACCACCTTTTCTTTGTTTTACAACCCTCCACCTTTCATGGTACATCTTTGTTACCCTTGTGTCGCTTCATGTACCCTTGTACCCATGCAATGGGTTCTATTTTCTAAAATACACAAGGATAAAAACCAAACAAACCTTAAAAGCGGCCTTGAAAGAATATCTGTTATTTCACTTTCTTCAATAAGAATGAGTCTTTTCATCAACAAATAATGCAATTAACTAATTACTTATTTTAAAAAATAGCTTAGTTTTGGGATATGAAGTATTTACAATTTACCATTACAAGGCTCAGTTGTAGTGTGTCATTCGCCAGTTAGTCTTTCCTTAACCATGCAGCTAATGGTGACATTTAGCGCGTTAGATTGCTGAAGAGCTGAAACGTAAGCGTTAGCTCCAGCGTTGGGGAACGGCTAACGGACGAACTATTTCTACGTATGGGGCTTGCTGCCTATAACCTAGAAGTTAAGGAATAGTTTTGGTTTGTGAAGAGGATCCTTTCACTTTCCTCGAGGCTAAAAAGGTAAGAGGGCATTGCTTGGGACTCTTGACCATTTAACGCTTCAAAGATACCCCAAGATGTGCTTACATGTGTATACATCTGCGCTTACACCGACCAATTCAAAATTTATCAAACCCCTTCATCGTTTACAACCAGGCAGCAACCACAAGCGTCACAATGCTGATGACATTGTGGCGCGCTCAGAATCCAACGCAAAAAAATTACCCTGCACAATTCGCCAAATTTCATGTTGATTAGAGAAAGTCGTTAAAAGCAAAATTTCTCTTTTATTCTACTGAATCATCTTCTGCCTGAGGTTTTTGCAGGTTTTTGTGATCATGGTCGTCGTTTAGGTCCCGATGGGCAGGAATTAGACGCTTCCTGGTACGCATTTATGTTTCTTTTTTATGTTCAAGTCGAGGCTTTTGAACAACATGAAACTGTTAAGCTACATTTACGTTGCACCTGAAGGTCGCTGGTTATGTTGATGCGGTGGGTAAATTATAATTCCGCTGTGCACGTGATCGTCCTTTCACTTTCCAGTGGTATCATCTCCAGCCTCTTGGTCTGATCAGATTCTGGTTCTTTATCTTTTAACGTTTTAAGCAAACGGCAGTATATGTTTGAAGTCAAGGCAAAAGGAAAGGATGGAATTGCGCCTCGGACTACAGATGAAGAAACTCAATACTTTACTATACCTAACTATTGAGTAACTTGGTGGGACTGAAATTTGAAACGTGCATAGTCGTTCACTGTATGTTCGAAACGGATATTCGGGATGATCAGGATAATCATGATTTCCAAGATGATTAGAATGTGTAGGATGATCAGGATAATTACAATGAACTGGATGGTTAGGATGAGCAGGGTGATCGGAATGATCACCATGATCTGGATGAAAATTATTAAGGAAAAAAAGCTAATTTGAACGAAAAAGTGAGAATAGCTCACATACAGCTCGCGAACTGGAATATATTCAACAGATGGAAGGGGATGATTAACATCGCTTGATTTCACCTCGTCCTCGAAAGTAAAAGTGACCAAACATCATCTATCCTCATTTCGACGACGAGGGATGCTTGGAAGCTGTCTGGAATTCAAAATTTGAATACGCATCCTTTTTCCTTGGACGACTTTTCTTATAAAAAAAGAACAAGATGACCCTCGTTATAGCCAACGACGCAATCTATACATCACCCACGTCTAGCAGAAATTGGCAAGCACCATGGTTGTTGCTAGTGTATAAAAATGTGAAGCACTCTCAGCCAGAGCAGCATTGAATTTTCAGCTTTAATTGTTGATACAACAGTGTACGACAGTCCTGAAGATGAAGCTGGTAAGATAGCCAATTCCAATTAACCTACAGTTTCTTTTACTATTTCTTTTATAAAGCATTCATTATCAGAACATTGTAGATTATTCTTGCAACTTTGCTGGTGATTGCTGCCGCAAAACCTCAGCAAACAACGCCTGTTCCCATCATCAGCCAAATTATTGAAAACAACGCTGATGGCTCGTATAAACACAGGTAAGTACTACATTCCATGTAGAAATAATAGATATGATAATTTCAAACATAACAATTTAATTCGATTTTTTTACCAGTTTTGAGGCCGGCAATGGAATTAAGCAAGAGGAGTCCGGTGAGCAAAAGCTGATAGGAAAAGAATCAGGGACTGTTGCTCGAGGACAAGTGTCGTACAAAAACCCTGATGGCACCGTAATTACTCTAACTTACGTAGCTGATGAGAATGGCTTTCAAGCAAAGGGAGCTCATTTACCCACTCCGCCACCCGTTCCTGCTGCTATCCAGAAGGTTTGGGATGAATTAAAAGCAGCAGGCAGAGCGTAAAAAAAATTACAAAAATTTATACACTCTTACCGAAACTTGCCGATGTCAACCCACTGACCATCCACGATACCGATATACATTTATACTTTGACGCGAAATTCTTTTATTTCCGCCAAACTTATGTGTTTGCAACCAATATGATTAAACATTGTACAAATATAAGAAGACATTTCTTCTAACCTACTGGGTTTTTCTTAACGTAATTGAACGAAATTTTCTTAACATAATTGAACACGAGAACCTTGACATAAATGCGCCATAGAATTGTAATTAAGGGCACTAATAACTGGAATTAAGAATTGCTAAAGGGTAATTTAACTTGTATTTTTTTTATAGAAAATGCTTAATAAAACTAAATGCTTCTTTTTGACAGATTTGCCGTATCAATTAATGACGGAATAAGCTTTTCTGGGCTCATTTTATGGTTTTGAACGCGGAAACAAAAGCTCTTACGTAAAAAGGGTTAAACTAAAAAAAATAAGCAATATTATCACAAAGTCGCTTGACAGTAATGCAGCTCATGTAAGTAGTAAAGGAACGGATGTTGAATGTTTCTTATTTTTGCTTTTAATCATTTGAAAGATGTGGATTAGTGAAGGCCAAGCTTTTTCCCAGGCGGAATAAAGCAAATTCGCTGATTTAGGTACTCTCTCTTTCATCATATCCCTTGTATATTATTTTAATTATATTTTTTTAAAATGCAGAGAAATTGAAAACGTGGTTAGAAAGTTATCATGCACGCCGTTTCGGGGTTCTTGCGCAGACGCTATGCGCTTTTCATATATGCGCCGCCGTGCGGTAGCGTGGGTGTAACAAGCTTAGCTACACGGAAGCTATAGCAAAAAGGACCATATAAAAAGAGCTAGTTTCTTGCCATCATTTTATTTATACAACAATAAAGGGTCAACAGTTTACAAAAATTCACGTTTGATTAGTGGTGATGAGCTCCAGCTCCGGGTCCAGCATTAGCACGAGCGATTTGAGCCAAAGCTCGGGCAATTGCGGGTGGCAAGGGCGGAGCGACGGGCAAGTGGTCACCTACGGGTTGGAATCCGTTTTCATCGGCAACGAAACTGAGGCTGATGACTTGACCATCGGGTGCGGTATAGGAGTAACCGCCTTTTTGGATTTGACCGGCTGCTTCTGGGGTAATCTGCTTCTGGTTTCCACTTTCTTGACGCTTCACACCATCTCCGGTTTCAAAGCTGGTTCAGGAAAGAACGTTAAGAACTTAACAATTTTTTTTTAAATGTACACAGGTGACGCTTACTCGAAATTGTAAGTACCATCTCCGTTGACTTCACTGTTGGATGACACGATGGGTACCGGTGGTTTCTGTTCTTGAGGCCGAGCACAGGCCACCGCCAAGCAGGCAAGAAGGATCACCTGCAAAATAGAGGGTGAATTTAGTTAAGAAGGATACATAAACTATTGGGAATAAACTGAGAGGACTTACGTATTTCATGTTTGCTGTAAGAAATGTATGAACCAATACATGACTGACTGCGAGCATCCATCCTATTTATACTCGAACCATGCCAGGAGCCCACACCTTCTTTTGTTAGCGTGCTGTCTTAACGAAGACTCTCACTGCATAACTACCTGCGGTTGAATTTGAAAACGGCTTGCGTGTTCGCCCGCGGGATAAAGAAGGCTAAAAACATTGCAACACCCAACTTAGACAAGCATTCCCGAATTGCCCCTTAAAGTTTGTCGGTGGCAGTGGCTGCATATACATTGGCTTACCAAAAACCTTGATTACCTTCACGATAGTTTCCATGGTCATCCACAATGGTCGAAGGGATCGTGGAGACTGTTGGATATTGTCCATGTTATGTAACTTCCTAATAGGCCTATGTTATTGCGTAGTACAAGTACTGTACACACCACCTAGTCCCTCGCAAAAGCTGTTTAGTTGTTATACAGCTAACCTTATCTACAAGCCAGTTCAGTCCTAATCAGCGAGTTATCCATGTCCTCTAACGCTTTCTAATCTTATATGACAGTGGGAATCCTTTCACTGAGTCTGACATGCAAACGAAAATCTCTCTCTGACTTCGAACTACCTTTCTCCTGTCCTATAGACAGCAAAAAGAATACGTACAGAATTCGCTAACATTCCTTTGTACGCAAGTTTACGGTTGCATGACTTCATAGAACTAACAAAGGTTTTCCTACATTGCAAAACAAAGAAGAAAATGTAAACAAACTAAACAATTTCTTATCAATAAGTGCGAATAAGTAACCTTAATATAGTCTGACGCATTAATAGTAGAAAAATTATATTTTTTTCCTAAGCTTTCCATACATTTCTGCCTGCTTTAATTTGTCATTGTTGGGCAACAGCAAAGGAGGCCGCGGACTAACGCGAGCGTTTTTGCAGTGTACGGTACAAAACAAATACCCGTCTTGTACAAATACATGTACACTACAAATACACTCAACGGTGGCTATTTATAAGAAAGTGGTTCCGCAGTGGGTCACGGTTCCATACCGCGAAAAACCAAAACAACAAACATCAATCGTGACTGCAATGGCCCAGAGTGGTTCTATATACACAATGCGAATTTATGATAGTCATGCCAAATAGAAATGTTGTGCTGACAACATACAAAAGATGACCCTATAGTGTGATGCCAATCTCATCTATGGTGAAATTTCGAAACCCTCAAACTGAAAGTGAAAGCATCGGCTTCTTCTTCTCCTTCAAAAGTACCCTCTTAGGAAATCTTAGGTAGAAGGTCTGGGAACCATAAAAAAGATGTCTTGAGAAGGAATACCCAAACATCAGGGTACCGAAAAGGCAAAAACACCCTAGAACCGAAGACCAAGCGCGCGACCACCAAGGAGAAGAAAGTACACGGTTCGGTTTGCAATGATAAGCAAGCAAAAGCCTCTTTCCTGGTTACCTTGAATGGAGATATTTATGGCCGACGAGGACAAAGTGGATGGACGGTGATGGGTGCTGCTTTTTGTAAAAGGAGGTCGTGTTCCCCCTCAGGCTGAAGATGCTGCTTCCAACAAGCAAAAACAGGCATTGAAAATGAAAACTTTTACACAAGGGGGACGCGGATGACGTGGTTAAGGGGGTCAAATATACACCACAAAATTAATACAACTATAGGTATTCAAATTGACAGTTCTCTCTCTCTTTCTTACGTAAACCTATGTTACACACCTCAAACTTTTCCCTGAAGGAAAGAGCATGGTATATAAGGAACCAACCACGAGGAGCTTCTTCATCTTGCAACCTTTGCTTTCATCCGAAACAGTGAGTTACTCGACACATCATCTCCGCTACCATGAAGACTGTAAGCTTTGTTGTAGTATTTTATTAATATTTTTTATTTTATTTTAGTGCTATTGACAGCGTTGGATATAACTTAATTTTTCTTCTGTCAACAGTTTATCGTTGTTGCTTTGTTGGCCACCGTCGCTTTGGCTGCAGCTTTGCCTCAGCAAGCTGCTGCACCAGTGCCAATTCTATCCTATGAGAATAACCAACGTGAAGACGGAAGCTACGACTTCAAGTAAGGAACTTTCAACTGTTTTAGCAACTTTAATGCATTCATCCAACTTGCATTCCAGAAAATATCTTTCGCAATTGTACATCTGCAATAATCGAACATTTTGAGCTACTAAATAATGAAAATCAAATATTGTTCGTAGGTTTGAAACCGGAGATGGTATTCGTCGTGAAGAATCTGGAGCCCAGAAACAAGTCAGCGCTGAAGCTTCCGGACAAACTTCCCAAGGATCTATCTCATGGAAGACGCCCGATGGTAAAACCGTGACCATCACCTTCACAGCTGACGAGAACGGGTACCAGCCCAAAGTGTCCATCTCCTAAGCAAATTTTCCGTTGCAAGCCTACATAACTTACACACAAGTGGAATACGATTACGAACGGCCTAAAGATATGCGGTATTAAGGACACAACTCTTCGCTCACTCCTTTTCAACTTAACATTCATCTGCCAATTTCCTCCTAAGTATACTTCGCTCGTACTTGTTTGCCGCTTTCTTATTTCTAGAAAAACAACCGACTAACGTTTCTTCCTCCCCTTAAAAAGAAAAAGAAACAACTTCAATCGCCTTCTCAACCGTGTCAACATGTACAGTATTATTCTGTGGCCTGTATTCATTGTCTAAATATATATTTTATACTCAGCAATGTATTTTTTCTTTTAACTCGACACCATGTGATAAACTTTAATCCTATTAAGTAAGTTTTTCCTTGCAGATAGTAAAAGAAATTCTCTTAAAGCTATTGAAGGAAAAAGCTAAATTAGGGAAGAAAGTCCGCATCAACACTCACGTTTACAAATTTTCTCGAACACAACCGTAAGATTGGCTCACTTCAGGGGCAACGCGACACAAGGACTACGGTGTAAGCGACACAAGGTGAACGGACCCCTACACAAAGGACTATGAACCCATCAGACTAAAGGACTACGGTTTCGCAATCTTTCAAGAGACCTTTGCCCAATAAAAAAGTAAAAAATATTATGTTATATTACTAAATTCTTAAGGAATTTTAATATTTAAAACATGGGTTCGAAAAATATATATATTTCGAATGCGTAAAACAGAATTTTTAAAGCAATGGAAAACGATTTCACACTTTTACGAAAGCGAATAGCTCTTAGCTCGCGAATCGCCCTTCATTTACTAGAGATTGAATCGAAAAAAAAAACAACAACTTCGTAGTAAAAAAGTGTATGTACTGTAGCTTATATTTATAATCCGTAGAGATTATAGTTGTATTGCACGTTCAGTTATAAACCGACCATGGTCAGAAATTCAGGACTAGAATTTGGTAGGTTTTATTAGTGCCTCATGAATGCTCATCGTTCAAAGACAAAGTTCATTGTTGTTTGAAATTATCGTCTTAGATCCTCTGCGTGTTCAATCTCGCCCAATAAACCAAGATGCTGTTCAACGCCGTGTACAGGATTTGCTGGCATCAAGGTTCTTAGAAAAATCGAACAATATTGCCTGGTTAATACGCGCAGTCCAGTGCATCGATCTAACAACGCTTTCCGGTATGTTTTCACTAAAAGTCATTCTAAATTTCGCATTTTTTGAGGTCACCAATGATTCTTAGGGGATGACAGCTGGTCAAACGTGGATCGACTCTGTGCTAAAGCTACTTCCCCTCTTCGTTTCGACATAATTAAAAAGCTCGGCTTAAAAGATTTGGAAATTACCACCGGTGCAATTTGCGTTTACCCCAATCAAATAGCAGAAGCTGTTAAATCCCTGCAGAAATTCGGCGTCAAGTTACCGGTCGCTTCTGGTAACTTACTAAGGATACAGCCCTATCTTGTTATTTCGTATACTTTTCTTCATAATTAATTTTCAATGTTTTTTTCACCAAATTAAGTTGCTACGGGCTTTCCCAGTGGTCAAACCCACTTAAGCTGCCGCTTAGACGAGATTAAATTAGCGGTAGCCGACGGCGCCAGTGAAATTGACATCGTAATTAACCGCGATTTGGCTCTACGGGGCTGCTGGGAAGAATTATACAAAGAAATCAAGCAAATGAGCGAAGCTTGTGGGCCGGCTCACATGAAAGCTATCTTAGCAGTAGGAGAACTTGGTTCTCTGACCACGATCTACAAAGCATCCATGGTAGCTATGATGGCTGGATCTGATTTTATTAAAACATCTACAGGTAAAATTAAAACATCCTACTTTTTTCTAAAACTTACTTTTGCAAGAAACGAAGAAATTTGTCAAATTATTTTCATTTTTAGGTAAAGAAGGAGTCAATGCCAATTATCTGGCTGGATTGGTGATGTGCAGAGCGATTCGGGACTATTTCCATCTTACGGGTTTGAAAGTAAAACGTTTTTAAGTTCTTTTTCTTCAAGAAGGCGTGGCTAACTAGGGAAAATGTTTCAAATAGGTGGGTTTTAAGCCAGCTGGAGGGATCCGGACCCATCAGCAAGCTATAGAATGGTTGATTCTTATGAAAGAAGAATTGGGAGATACGTGGTTGAAGCCTAATTTATTCCGTATTGGAGCTTCAGGGTTGTTGACTGATATTGAACGCGAATTGTTCTTCCAAGCCACTGGCAGCTACGTCGGAACAGAGGAACTGCCACCAGCTTAAATCTAGGATATTATGAAATTTTCGGAAGTGTATTTGTACTGTACACGCGGAGAAGCGAACGTATATAGAAACGTTAGAGCATTGTAAAAAACAACAGCAAAGAACCATCAGAATATACAATTTAATCGTTTAGCGTGGTTTAACAGCTTTTCTGTTGACCTTTTTGATGTGTTTTGAAGTTTTAGAGAGCTTGAGCCGATCTTTACTGGAAGAATCACCAAATCCGTTCACACTTTCATAATATCCTTCGCGAGTATTGTCCTCGCTGCCACTATTAGCTTGGGATTCCGTTTCGCTCGATCGCTCGTTCTTCTCTGGGTGTAAGTCTACAATGCCACTTACCGCCTAAGTTAAAAAATATACTATAGACAGGTGTATTCTAAGAAAATAGAAAAAATTCTGGGTTTGCAATTTGGATTTACCGCCATAGATGTGATGGAAGACTTGGAAAAGAGACGTTCAGCTTCTTTGAATTTTCTGTTGCGTTTATCGCTGGTCTGACTGGTCAATTTATTACTTGAAGCCAAGTAACGGTCCCATCCTCGGATAATGTTGCCATAAAGTTGAGTATCTTCCAAATAACTGCCTTCAAAAGCGTAAATTTGCCGTTCCAGATTCGCAAGCGTGTCCTGTGGAAGAAAACAACAAGTACATTTTTGTGCTATTTCATTGATTACAATTTACAAAGCGTCAAAGGAACTTAAAGTACAGTGACTCACAGCAATTTCTGTCCTTCTTTTAACTAATTCAGCTAATTCGGAACGTAAATCTAAAGAAGAACTATTATTCTTCGACATTTTTGTTGTTCTTGTCAAGCACAGCAGGTACAAGAGTGACAACAATGCAATTGCAACCTTAAGAAAAGAACATTTAAAAAATATTAATTGCTTTGCAAGAGTTACTTTTAATAATTCATGTAAGATATGATGCTAAAATGATGCTGATGCTGAGTTTTTTAAATCTAACTTTTAAGTGTAGCAAATTATTTTGTTTAAATGTATGTAAATTAAAAGATGGCAACAGTGCAAAAGGAAACGCCGCAACAATTGCGCGTTGTTTGATTTCAGTTAATTTTAAAAAGAGCTATAATATTGTTATTTTACTATTGTTTTACTAGAATGGATAAGTGTAAGACCTATACAAACAAAAGAGCATTAACACGTGATAGTGATTCTACTATTGGAAGAACTGATAATAGTAAATGTCCACGCAACGTTGGTTATGTATGGAGTCCGGTTTTATTAGCAGAATTAGATCGCTTACCCATAATTAAATCCCGCGTAAGTTCTATTAACCTATCAGATATATAGCATCTAACTATCCCGAGTTTCTATTCATCCTTTTTGTGCTTTATTTAACAAATTTCTGTATTTTTTACCTTTTCGTGTAACATAAGCAGCTTCAATTAGAAAAGTTCAAGACAATTTAAACTTAATATCGCTTAAAGTTGCATTGTAAAATAACCCGGTGATGTATTTAGTTATTTTATAATGTATTTAAGAGGATGTATAGTGACTTAGTGTTAGTCAATAATAGGTTTACATGTGTAGCGATTTGCATATACTCTTAGGACGAAAATTACATATATATTAAAATAAAGCTAAATTTCTTAAAATTTATTTTCAGAGTTTCATGGTCCACTCACTTATTGAAGCCTATGATCTTCTGGAACTCTTGAAAAACATACCTACACGCTTAGCCAGTGAAGAAGATTTAAGGAAATTTCATTCCGAAGACTACGTCAGTCATTTAAAAATCCTTCAAGACAAGTACACTGGCGAATCCAGTGAAGTACTAGAGGATTTTGGCTTCGGTACTTTATTTTATAAACTAAGTTAATAAATTCTAACATTTTAATTAGGTTTTGACTGCCCGATTCTCAAGAAAATGTTCACGTTCGCCCAGACAGTGGCAGGAAGTTCTTTGTCAGCTGCTGACTCTTTAATAGCCGGAGACGTAGACGTCGCTATTAATTGGTATGGTGGCTGGCATCATGCTCAAAGGTAACTTAATTTAATTCCGCATACTAATATAAAAACGATAAATTAAAAAGCTTTCTTCTTATTAAATTAAATACGTTTTCGTAATTTTAATAGGGACTCTGCTTCTGGATTCTGCTACGTTAACGACATAGTCCTGGCGATTTTAAACCTCGTTCCAAAGTTTAAGCGCGTTCTGTACATCGATTTGGATGTTCATCACGGAGATGGCGTGGCGGATGCTTTCGAATATTCGAGTAAAGTTTTTACGCTCTCATTCCATAATTACGAACCTGGGTACTTCCCCGGTACTGGGTCATTACGGGACAATGGAATGGGAATTGGCAAAGGTTTTAATTGCAATGTGCCCTTAAGAGAAGGGATTACTGATGAAGATTACTTATACGTTTTCCAAAAGTGAGTTGTTGTTTTTTACAGAAATTTGGAAACTTAAAAAAAGAGTAAGAATAAAAATAATAACAATAATCTTCATTAGGGTGGCTGATACAGTGTTACATAACTTCCGCCCCTATATGGTGGTCTGCCAGTGTGGTAGCGATGGGATTACCCAGGATCCCTTAGGAGCGTTTAATTTGACGTTGAAAGGATATGGCGATTGCGTCAGTCATATTTTGTCATGGGATTTGCCCATTTTGTTCCTCGGCGGAGGTAAAACGAGAAGAAAAAAAAAGAAAAATATATCATTTCCTTCTGTGTGTGTGTGATTGATTTATAGGGGGCTATAACGCAGCTAACACTGCTAGATGCTGGACTTATTTAACTTCAATCATCTGTGGAGTTGACCTTAACATGGATATACCCGAGCATGACTATTTTAGCGAGTACGGACAAGATTTTCGGTTGCCCATTTCGCGAGGCTTGAGGCGGAACGCGAATTCCAAAGAGTACTTGGATTACGTCATCGAGAACGTCATAGGTAGTAAAGATAACCAGATGTGTCTTGTTTTGTAGTAATTTACATAAACTTTTGGTAATGTGTATTATTTTTAATAATTTAAATGAATCTTTTAGTGATTTCCGTGACTAATTTCGAAAATTTTAATAATTTCAATTTCTTAATGAGCTTTATAAGATAATTTACATCTAATTGTATAAATTTTTACTACATTTTTTATTTAAGCTAATTTTTATAGTCTAAAGTCGGCATTTTTAATTTAATGTATCGTTAAATAGATGGAATGGAGCTGGTGCGTAAAGGCACTTCAAACGTTGTGCCATAAAGAAAGGTTATTTATTCGGGTAAAATTCGCCATTGGCTGAACGTGAAGTCACTTTGAGGCGTTCCTATTGGCTGGAAACGAGGCAAGTGCGCTGCCGGTCCTTCGCAGATGGCGTTCGACCTCACCAGTGTTCCTCTGACAACTGTTGTGATTGAACGTGAATGTTTCTTATGTTAAGACTGTACATTTGTGACACGTGGGATTATTTTCGTATGTAAAAAAGGTAACTATTGTTGAATTCCTAAGCTCTTTATAATTTATGTTTCCCCAAACTCTTTGATTTAAACCACAAATAAAAAAGTTCGAAACTCCCGCCAACATTAACGGCTCTAAGTTACTAGTGAACTGTGTTATAGCGTGTGTTAAAATGTGTCGAAATAGTGTTCCAATAACCTAAAGCAAAACCAGAAAAGGCTAAGCTAAAGAGCATTGTACTCGTTAACCAAGTTCAAAAACGAAGTCTCCAAATTGATTGAGAAAACAGAAGCAGGCTGACAGGAAGTTGGCTTCGCTTTAGCCCTGGAGCAAAGTCCCCTCCAGAACTCCCAAAACCTCCTCTCGAGAGTTCAGGACAACTTAGCTCGAGCTAACGTGGTAGTAATAGACTACGATGTTATGTAGTGCTTCTTTTGACTTCATGTTCATCTCGAAAGAAACACATAAAAATTGATAGTGTTTGTTAGCTTATCAGCTTTCATTATCTATTAGTCTGCGTTTGTGTATTTTAATATTTTAAAAATAAAAGTAGGAAGGTAGGAACAGCGTTCTATCGTACAACAGTGAATATAGCTCGGTTAACGTTGCCAAGGAAAGCGCTTGGCGGTTTGGTAACTTGGCCCCGCTTTACTCAACTGAAGCCCCGTTCGTGACGGAGCTGCATGTCGCGTGAGTCACTGCTCAGCCTGTCCCGGTGACTCATGCTCTATACTTGGTCCTTGTGTATAAGTTCCTATGCTCGCCCCCGAAAGTGCAAACAACTCATCCCTCACTATGAAGAAAGCCCCATGATAAAAAAAAATAGAAAAGGGCGAAACTCTATATACAAAGTGCTGTTGATGTATTAGAGGAGGTGGGGGGGGGGTCCATGTATGAATGAGTGCGAAATGAGAACTAGGTCATGACCAGGCAAACATGTTGGTAGTGTAGTGTGCGGACTACCTTGAGGGACGAATAAGGGGGTCTGCTAGGCTATGGCGTCCACCAAACCACCAGGGCAAGGCTGCAGAAGAAAGGCAAGAAGGTCCTTTGAAGGCTTTCTGAGGATAACCTGTTTTCTAGAGCAAACGGAGTTAGAAGAAAAAAAAGGGTTTCGGAGTTTTCGGTTGTCACGCAAGATGCATCGTTATGAAAACATGGTCTCTTTTACAGCTTCTTTTTGGGCTGCGTTTCTGTTTCCTGGCGGCCAAGCATATCTTTTGGGTGGTTTTGGGAGAACATTGCGATAGTGATGTGGTATCGGATATGCAGAGGGAAGGGGAAAAGAGAGATGAATGGAAGCAGAAGGAGGTAGCTTGTTCAATGACAACGCATCTAATTACGGAACCTGCATCACAAGCATCGAGCAAAACGAAATTTTCTTAAAAAGAACAGAAAAGAAACTTTTTCCTTCCAAAAAGAAACCTTTTTGTTAAAGGTTAAAGAGTTCCTCGGTGCTTTCCGTTTCCCGACCAGATAAAGCAAACCAGACCTGAAAAGTGAACAAATTAAAAAGAGAATTACATGAGTTTGAACTTTCCCAAACCACTAGGGGAAATTATTGTGTCAATTTCCTTTGCGAGGTATAGGGTCTGATTTTGCCTATTTGTAACATTGGAAAATCGCCTTTATTGAATGTTATTGAATGCTTCTCACTAAGAGCTACTTTTCTATGCTTAAACGTAGGAAAAAAAGTACTTATCCTCCTTGAATGTTACTAAGGTCTATTCCTCTAGTTAAAGCATAGGGAAATCGCCTTTAGGTTTGGTATATTCACTGTTGCGAGGTTGATTTTGTTCTGTTGTGGAATTAATTTTCTCTGTTGCCAGGTAATATGTGCCAAGTTGTTGGTTAGAATGAGCCTTTGGTTTGGTATTTTCTGTGTTGCGAGGTAGAAATTTCGATGCCTTATTTGTAAGAATAGTTCGACGTGTTTGGGTTGCCATTCCCCTTTGGCAACGTATATGTGTGTGTATATATAAGGACTACGATTTTTTTTTACAAGGCTTAGGCAAGGTCCTTCCATTTGTAAAAATAAAAATCCTGTTCTTAAATCGTATTCTTAAGCTATGGTGTGTGTGTGCACTGGGTACTTTAGTCCAAGAGTCCTTGGTCGATGCTCAAAAACACATATGGTCAGGTATGTGGAAGAAAACGTACATCGTAGGAGCTTTTACGAATGTGGTGGGTGGGAAATGGAAAAGGTATATAAGCGGGGAAAGCCAAAAAGCTTGAATGTTTTGGCAGCGGGCCTTCAAAAAGCTTGAAAAGGAGTTGGCTGCTCAAGAAGCATGACTTTTTTTTCATTGTTGCCCGTCCCGTATGACTATACATGATTCGAACAACTTGCTATACGAGTTGTGAAAGTCCTTAAATATAACGAAGCTTTTTGTCTGTGCTTATATGTATGTGGTGTGTGACGCCCGTAGAGTACAAGCGCCCATAGACGTACGTACATACAGTACAAGAGGGGGGGGGGGGCATTGTAAAATATTCTGCGTTTCTTATTCTTCCCATCATAGAAAAGCAAGAACATTCCTTGATTCATATGGCAAGTAAAATATTGTGGGATATTTTATGCCAATACAGTCTAGTCAAATTTGAAATTAGGTGCGTAATGGCGTAATATTAACAGTATCAAGCACAGCAACTTATTACAGAACTTCGTTAAATTAAAAAAAATGAAAATTGTTAAAGTTACAATTTAAAATGGGAATGGAATCAAAATTCCAATTCAAAGTCTCTTTGCGACTTATAGAACAGGATTTTGAGGCACAACATTTTTAACACTATTGCAGTATTAAGTCGGAATTTGAAGGCGTTTTAATTTTTTTTTATAAATTAGAGACAGTTTAAGGAATTTTCTTCTCATTATTTGAATAAAATAGTCTATACTTAGGAGTAGGAGTATTTTAAAGCAGGTTTAAAGTTTAATCATTACGAGCAAATAAAGGCGTAGCAGTTTCGCCCTAATGGCAGTATAATGTTACTAAGCTCTGATTTGCCTATTCGACATTGGAAAATCGCCCTTATTGCACTGGAATGCATTGAGTGCTAGTCACTAAGAGCTACTTTTCAATGCTCAAACATTGGAAAATCGCCCTTATTGCACTTGCATGTATTGAATGCTAATCACTAAGAGCTACTTTTCAATGCGTAAACATAGGAAAAACGTCCTTATCCTTCTCGGATAAGGACGATAAAGCCTAAACTTACGAATGTTCAAGTATGGATGGAAGCGATAAGGTGTAAAAAATTAAAAAAATGTGTGGTATTTAAAGTACAGAATTTAAAGGCGTTTATTTTTTTAATTAAAAGATGGTAAATTATGAAATTTAAATTAAGTAGAATTATCTTCGAATGGTTTGAATAAAATATTGTACAAGTTTACAAGCATTTTTCTTTCGGAGTTTAGGAGTATTTTTAAGGGTGGTAATAATTTACAATTAAGGGGGGGGGGGATCGGTGTGGGTCATCGGTCAGCTGACGTTGCTGTTGTTAAGCAAGGTGGAAAGATATCGTGTGATGTGGGTTGTGCACATATCTGTGTATATCGATGTGTGCGATGAAAACTGACTGACTTGGCATAAAGGGTATTCTTGGAGATCATGACGTCACTGCGACGGAGGGTGAGTGACTCATGGTTGTTATTGATCGTTCCTGCGGGAGTCGTAACTTAGCTCGGTGAGCACAGTTTTTTCGGTGACAGAAACTAAGCTAGACCGAAGGTGAGATTAGAGAACTCGAGACGTTGATAGGATTTTCCCTTATCTGGCTCTGCTCATTTTCTGTGCACGTGAAAAATGACGTCATCTTTTTTCAAGTTTTTTGCAAAGCAAAGCAGGTGGGACTTGGGAGCAGTTCGGGAATACGGCCAATACACGTATTCGACTGTACTAACGAACTTTTCGCCAGGTGCACCTTTAACATAGTTAGAAACCTTGTTAGAGGACTTTGAATCATTATTGATGAGAAAATGTGAAAGGGCACATCAGAAATATGTATAATTCCAAAGATGATGTAAGCACGTTTTCGTAATTTTCGAAGATAAACTTGCTGATTCGTTCTTCACCTAATATGCTATTAGATGGTACCATCAAGGTTTAGGGGAAAATTCGGTTGTGATCTTGGTAAAAAGTATTATAAAAAAGTAATAAAGTTCTACGTTGACATTACTGTGTTATGAAAGCTTGCAAGGACTGTCAAGGACGGTACGTTTTGCTGCATACTGAATCAGCGATTAATTCGCAAGTACAGTACATTATAGTTTGCAACCGTGTGCGCATAAGATCATGACTTGCATGTTTTCATAGACAGAAAACACAAGTGTACGTCAGCAGTGAATTCTACGAATATTAAGGCTTGTTACACCCTAGCTACTGCCTGGCGGCGCGCAGTGTTTTGGATAGGTGCATATGAACGCGCATGGCTTTGCGCATCTAGCTTTTGTAAACCACGTACTCCATTTGCATGCAAAAAAGGAAAAAAAGATCTTGTGGTTGTTTCCGAATTAAGCTATGGTGCTAAAATTAAGTCACCTTAATTATTTGTCAAATTAGTGAAGGTAAACATAAAAAAAAGTGAAAATAACCTATCCATCGTAGTTGTATTAGCTAAATTACTGTCGAGTTTTTCTCAAAATAATGCATACCTTTTACGTAAAAAAATTTCTGCGTTACCCATGCTACCGTGCCATAGAAAGGTAAAGCGGCGACAATTAGTATGCGTGATTTTCTGTGATTTTTCATTCTTGAGTAACTGCGCGGCAAGCCGGAGTAACCCTACAAGTCCGACCTGCTCCAAGTCGAATGCCAGCCTTACCTTTACACTGACCCTTGTAGCGGTCGGGAGCGGAAACGAAATAGTCCTAGCATCCGCATTCATACTACCTACATTACTCTCAAACAATTCTGTAGGTGCTTTGGTTAATTTACAAGCTCCATCACAAAAAACGACGTTTTCTTCGCGCCATCACGCGATTGCCGGCCTGCCGGGCCGAGATCCGCGCCTGGGAGCCTTTGGGCAAGTTTCGGGTCGGCTTCGCAGTCGAGAGCCCTTCCCTGGGAATGTGACCGAACGCGGCGGTTCCCACTATGCGGGTAACGCTTCTTAAATGGCGTTGAGCGGAGCCCGCAAGTCACGGCGCGAAGAAAAAGTCATCTTTTTGTGATTGAGCTTGCAAATTAACTAAATCACCTACAGACTTGTTTGAGCATTCAAAAGAAAGGTCACGGTACGGTCCCTATGAAATCTGGGATCGATTTTGAATGCGCTCATAGGCAAAGTCGCTAGGCATCCGGCCAACTGTCAACCGATGTTATAAGGATAGGAAAATTTGAATTTTGGCAGAAAGGGGCGGAGCTTAAACCGCGAAATAATTAATTACTCGGTTAATATGCATAATTGACATAGGGGTTTTTCAGCCAGATCACTTCATTTGGTCTCCTCTATAACATATATTTTTTATTTTTTTTGCACCTGACTCCCCCCTTTAAGCTAGACGGGTATATTTCTTTTTGATGGCATCCTGTGCTGCTATGTTTTTTTTTATGTACGAAGGAAAAGGAGCGTGCGTGGATGTAAACTGATACTTGGAGAAGATAAGATAGTGACGATGAAGTTATGATGAAGCGTTAGGTTCTGAAGAAATAATATCTTTGTGTGCGATGCGCCCAGTCCGCTTGCTCTTTAATTAATATCGATTTTTTAAAACTTTTTGTCTTTTTTGGTCCTGTGTTACGCCTACAGAGGAAGATATAATGCCTTCACGGCGTGGCGAGATTTGCATCTCTGTGCAAAAGTGGAACAACACCTGATGTCATCCAAGCTTTAAACCGGCAAACATGATGTGCATTACTATCCGTTGTTGAATTTTTTTCGGGGGAACTGTCAGACGATGATGGCTGCCAAAGTACTTTGTATTAACCCGCAAGACGTGTCAGAAATACTTCAGCGGAAGATTAACAAGGTAATGAAACTGAAAATTTATATTTTTTCAATTTTTAAAGACAACTTGAAGAAAGTTAATTTACACTTGGACGTAAGTAAATAATGAGTAATAATGTTTTTGTAGGTACTGTTGGTGGATAGTCGGTCCTTCTTGGAGTACAATGATTGTCATATCGTAAACGCTGTGAATGTCTGCTGTTCGAAACTGGTGAAAAGACGCCTGCAGCAAGATAAAGTAAGATAAATACGAAAAATCGAAAACAAATACGAATTTTTGACGTTTTTCATGCTTCTGACATATTATTTCCTGAAATTTTAGGTTTCTATGCGAGATTTTCTCATTCAAAACTGTCATATTGACGTGGACGAAAGTTATGACGTCGTTGTGTATGATCAAGCGACTACCAGCGTCCATAACGTAGCCATAGACTCTTTTTTACACGTTCTGCTCCAGAAATTAGTGCACCTCTTTCAAAGAGTATTCTTATTATCGGGTAAATATTGTTTTCTTTCTTTTGCAGGGATGCATATATTCAACCATATTTTCACTCATAGGTGGTTTCTTGGAGTTTCAAGCCTGTTACCGTGACCTGTGTGAAGACAAGTCGAGACGGTGTCCGACTTTGACCTCGTTATCACAACCTTGCATGCCAATATCCAATGTTGGGCCCACCCGTATATTACCCTTTCTTTACCTAGGCTCCCAACAAGATGCCAATAACAAGGAACTTTTACAAGTAACATCCAGACATTTTTAGCAAATTTAGACCTTCACTTTAAACCCTTTTAAAAAATTAAGGAAATACTATCTTTGTTTTAGAACCACAATATCATATATGAAGTGAATGTGAGCACCACTTGTCCGAAACCGGATTTCATTCAAGATGGACATTTTTTGCGTGTCCCTGTGAACGACAATTATGGAGAGAAGCTGTTACCATATTTTGTTAAAGCTACGCAGTTTGTTGGTAAGTTTCTTTATGTACTCCATTTTAAAAAAGAAAAACTTTAATTTGTCTTATTTTTGAAAAAAAATGTCAAATTTTCCTCAAATTTTGTATACACATTTTCCTTTTTTTCTTTTTCCCCAAAATGTTTTCATTGAAAAGACAATTTTTGTGTACCCAACACAAGAACGTCGGGCCCCCAACACAAGGTCACCGGGCCCCGGCAGAAGGACTCCAAGTCTATAATCTTTTAAGGGACCAATAGAATTTCGAGTTTAAAAAATTGATTCTTTTTGGTTAAGCACCAACTAGATTAGAAAATTCTTAAAGCCTATTAAAAAATAGGTCACAAGGTTAGGTTTTAGGCTAAATTAGGCGTCCTTCTGTCGGGGTCCGGAATCCTTGTGACGTCTTTTTTAATACGGCTTGATCCCTTTCTAATTTCGTTGTAGCGTAACCAAGGAGCAGAAACTTTTTAAACTCGAAATACTATTGGTAATTTAAAAGCTTATGGACTTCCTTCGTCCTTCTGTCGGGGTCCGGCGTACTTGAGTCAGGTACACGGAGTCCGTTTGTCGACTCGTCCTTGTGTCTACTTCCCATTTTGTGTTTAAAGTTGTTGTTTTTTTTTGTTTTTTTTTACAAACTTCTACCACGATTTTTCTTTTACACATTTTTTTTTACTTTTTATTTCGTTTTGGATTTAAAAAAAAAATTCTTACATTTTTTTAAAAATAAATAAAAAAAACTTCCCAATTTTTTTACGCATTTGGAATTTTTTTAAATTGTGCAAGTTTAGAATGACTAATTTTTTCATTAAATTTATGACAGATAAAGTTCGAGAAGCCAATGGTTGTGTTCTGGTGCACTGTCTGGCCGGGATTTCGCGGTCCCCGACAGTGGCCATCGCCTACGTGATGCGACATTTACGCTTAACCTTCGACGACGCTTTTCGTTATGTCAAATCCAAACGTCCCACGATATCGCCTAATTTTAACTTTCTCGGACAGTTGTTGGAGTATGAGAGACAGTTGCGGGCCGAGGATATTCTTGACAATGAACTGGCGTCAGGGATGACGTCTGCACCGGTGCAATTGCATCCCGTACGCTGTACGTTTACCGGAACGCGGAAAACATCGGTTCCGTCCAATGGGTTCCCCCGTTCCGCCTCGTTGTCCCTCTCCTTAAAACCGATGGAAACGGTGACCGCCAGTCCGGATCACAGTCCGGAAGAGCGTTCGAAACGCCAGCCGTTGACTGATTTGTCGCCAACCACCGCGCTCTCGAGACTCAGCTTCGGCCTGGAGGACAAGGAGAGCGAGGAGCCGGTGGTCATGGTCACGAGACAGCGGCACAGCGAGAGTTACACTCATCAGCGGTCGTTTAAAATCAGTGATAAGAAAGGTGATAAGATTGTTGAAAGTCGCTCGCACATGGTGTTAACCGTGTCAAAACGAGTCTCGAGTCCACCGTCCACCCGCGTGCGGTGGCGCGACAACCGAGGTGGTGGTAGTGAGGAAAGTGTCTCGGACACGCAAGAAAATATCAAATCCGAAATTTCAATTCGCTTTCCCTGCGCTGTGGCGGGCGAGAAGTCGCAAATCCTCCAAGAAGAAGTAGTACAAATCAGAACGTGTTTCCCTCCGATCAGACCTTGTTCGGACAACACCAGCTTGTGCCATCAACAACAACAGCGAGCGGAAAACGCTGTGCCGCGTAGAGCGAGTTACGCGGAACCAGAAGACGACATTACAATCCCGCTGTCCTTCTACAATCGCTCATTGTGTCCCCCGTGGACGTATGCCAGGTCCGATTCGGTTACCACCAGTGGTCTAGGGTCAGAGTTGTCGGATCTGGACAGCGTCTGCGGCAGCTTCCGAATGGACGCAGAGAACATTCACGATGACGGGGTCTTCACCGAACATGCCCTCCTCTTCCCAACATCCCCACCACCCGAGTCAGTGGGTTCTTCCTCCTACTCGGGGAATTCCGTGACGGGAAGGTCCACGAGGCCAAGGCCTTCTTCCTTGATGGGCATTGTCCCCGCAGTTGACCATGATCTGCACTGTAAAAGTGGCGAGGTTGGTGATGGTGGACTCGGCTCCACGCCACTCTTCCCCAAAGACTTTGGGAAAAGAGAGTTAGAAGCTACAGGCCCGTCAGGTGCGTGCGCTTTAAATTATTACAAAAACTAGTATAAAACTGCTACGAAGTTTCTGGTACAAAGTAGAATAAGCAAAGAATCTCTATTAGACTCCATCAGAGTCTATCTTGTCAGAATCTCTATTACACATAATGCTTATTTTCTTTACTATTTAAATTTTTTACTGTTCTTAAAGTTTATAAATTGTTATAAAAGCCGAACAACAATTTTGTGTATTTTTGTGTTGATTAGAAGACCCGCGAGATAGCGCCACCGTCTTCCGGTTTTGGAAAGAACGCGAAGCGGGTTTGCACGACAGGTAAACAAACGTGTTTTTCCTTCTAATGTATCTTGTCATTGCTAGAGGGCAATACATGTTTAACGTCTCATTTCCCAACTGCATCTCTATACAGACAAGGACCGGCTGTTACGGAGGCCTGAGTTTCCTACCAGAGCGAAAAATAATAATAAAATAAAATAAATAACGGGTAAAAACACCGTGTTTTCCCTTCCCGTGTGTGGAACGTTACGTAACATTCTGTGCGCAGCAGTCAAACTAATCTGCCTGCTATTGTGTCCCCTGTTTTACATAAGCATGTTGTAATTGCATGCTAAACAGGATGATTCGGGGGAGTAAACAAACCACACTAATTTATTTTTATTTATTTTTTTGTAGATCGCCGGTGGACAACACATCCAAACCGTTGGCCGCGGTCAGTCGTCGTCATAAAGAATTCGCTAGTTCAGGCAGACAGTGTTCGGAGAAGCGCAAGAGCTGCGAAATCCCCCAATCGTTCGAAAAACAACGTCGTAATGGCGACCCATCACACAAATCAGGTGCGTGTCATCGAAAACGCCGGTAATCACTCGTCGTTCTCTTTTTTCTTTTAAGAAAATATGTTCGTAAACGCTTGTTTGAAGATCAACAGCAACAACCTCGTAACCCTTGTTAGTAAAAACGTTAAAAGAAACTTGGAACCTTAGCTCAGGCTTTATTGTTGTGTGTATAAATGTTGGTGTGTTGAATTCGAATTACTTCTCGCGGGTTTGTTCTTTGGGTCACGGTGATTTAATGAAATTCCCTTTATTTCTGTTAACGTTTGCCTGTGTGAAAGAGGTAAATATGCTATTATGTTTGTCTCTATATAAAAATTCAAACAAAGTAGGTTATGTGCGCTGTGAAGAAATGAGTTTGGGGTTTGACCCTCTTTGGTTGTTTTGTAGGAGAGGCGCGGGTTGCGGGTACAGGGACCCCTGAGACGCCATGGAACAAGGTTAAAACCCGCGTGTTTCGCGCGGCTGGTACCATGATCGTGCCTGAAGATGATGGTCCAGCCGCAGCTGATGGTCTGCTCTATCGAGTTCATAGTTGTCCAGGTATTTTCGATGTTGTTGATGACGGAAACCCGTGCCAGACCTTACGTGCGACTGCTGGAGTCTTAGAAGTATTACATAAGAGCCAAATCGGAGCAGGTATAGCTCTACGCAAGCGTGTGATGCAAGAAGAACGCGAAAAAAGTGAGAAGCTGATGAATCGCTACTCCTGTGGTTCCATTGATCAGCCCGTTCGCAACTTTGTGGAGAATTGTATCAGAAATAACAACAACGATACTTCGTTAAATGGGTTGTCTGTCGTTCAAGTGTCCTAACTAATTAAATATGTGTGTAACTTTATATATATATATATGATTTTATATGATTAAAAGAAATGTTATGCATTTAAATGTGTGCGCGCGCATTTGGCAGTTGCTGGAGTTGGTTGTCATCTACATTGTGATTTGCAAAGTAGAGCACATGTGAGTGCAAAAAATGGTCAAGAATTACGGACGTCTTTGTATAGTGTTTCGACTACTGTTATATCTGCAATTTTTGGAATAAGATGGTTGTACAACGTTTTTTTTTCTTTTGGCGTCGAATTGGGAAAACAATGATAGGCTGGGAAGACCATTTATTGCCTTTTACTTTAATCAACAGGATTTCTCTTAGCTCTGGTTGAGAGCATTTTACAAAATTAAACAAGCTGAGAAGGAAAAACGGAACTATCTGTTTTTTATTGATATAAGCAACATTACTGAGATTTTTTTTTTATAAATTATAACTTTTTACTTAATAGTGCTTTTGCCTTATCCATACTGTAATAAAGTGTTTGAGTAACTTTGGTAGGTTCTTTTTGGCAGGAGATGGCTGTGGTTAACTGAATTAAAGTGAGAAGTTTAAGTAAGGAAAGGACTTAGTTTGGATAAAGGTATCCGAGAAAGAGAACTTGAGTCCTGAAGGGACTTAGTAGATGGTTGAGAGTCAGTGGAAATAAGTTAAAGTCCGAAAAGGACTTCGTCTCTGAACGAGAGGATCGACGGAATGAAGCTAAAGTCCGAAAAGGGACGAGTAACTGGTCTATTAAAGTACTACAATAGCAAGGGGGGGAGGACTAGTCCAGGCTCAAGACTAGGCGAAATCTACAGAGTCTGGGCAAAAACTACCGAGTCCGGGGCGAGACTCGGAAGAGTGAAGATCTAATCATGAACAATCAAAGAAAAAAACAATTTATAAGCGTGGGCGGATCGCAAATAATGAAAGGAGCAATAGTATTGGGTCACATGTGGGCTAATGGGATTCACGCATATGGTGGGCGACATCTAGCGGGACACGGGAAAACTTATAGGGGGCGGCAACACAAGAATAGGCGGCAGTACAAAAGCACATTCTTACAGTACAATTGTGCCAAACTGGAGCGGAGCCTTCATTAATGCTTCTTTAGTTTTCATTGTTGAGAAACTGTGACGCAAGTCTGTAGCAGTGTATCAGACTTGAACCAACGGGTATTAGTTTCATTGTTGACCCCCAGTTCTTCGTTAATGCCACTTTTTCCGCGTCAGGCTCCCTTATAGAGTCTTTACCAAATTCGCCATCTAACGGCAAGAATGGGCGAAATCCACCATTTTAGGTACGTTTTCTACAAGGCGCGTAAAGTAAACAAACCAAAACAACAACAGACAAATGCCGGTCATTGTCTATTACACTCTTTTTCTTATTTCAGATTCTGAAGAATTTGTTTAGTTTATAAGTAGCAAAATTTCTTGCTACTTAAACTTGTCTGGTAAACAAACAACAACAAGGTGTTTTCCGTGAATATCGGTTTTGCTTACAGCTTTTACAAGTAGCTCAGGTAAACAAACAAAGAGACACAAGAAGACACAAAGCAAAACCAATATTCACGGAAAACAGTTTGTTGTTGTTTGTTTACGTTAACTTAAATGTACTCAAAATGGCGGATTTTGCCAACTTTTGCCGCGAGAGGCATAATTTTGGCAAAAGCTTTATGGAAACATGTATTAAGCCAACCCGGGTTACACTTAACTCAACACCGGTGTTAAGTTAGCAGTAGGAACACAGCTATAAACTGGAGCGGAACCTTAATTTCTACTTCTTTTGTTTTCAATGTTGATTGCGACTCCAGTCCGTAGCAGATACCGCATCAGACCTGACCCAAGTCGGCCATTAGTTTCATTGTTGACCCCAAAGTTCTGCGTTATACCACTTTTTTACCCCTTAAAAACTGCGTCAGCTAATTTGTTCACCAACGACACAGGCGATGAATATCTATCATGCTCTTCTGATTGATGTTAGCTTCTTTTGCTAAAATCTCTTCTAGTTTTTACGCTATTAGGGTGTTTTTGTATTTCCCTTGGTATCCGTGCCAAAAGATGCTGATAAGAGGCACGGAGCCTTATTAACACTGTTTATATTTTTCATTGTTGGGATAAGTTCATGGCAAGCCGGAGAACTGCCCATATAAATCTAATCAGTATATGGGCACGTACGGTAACACAAGACTTGAGTATGAATAAGCTCAAGTTCTACGCGATAACTATTGCTGTGATGCATGCTGTGCGTTGTAGAGATCAGTCAGGCGTTAGCAAAAGTATAGTACGTATACCTGGGTTGGTCAGTGGAGAACAAATGTGGCGATGTCCGGCCCAGGAAGAGATTAAATGTTGTTGACTACTCAAGTGTCATGGGATAGGAGTGGCTATGGAAGCTCACAGACTTCGCGAAGCTCGGGTTACGACAACTATAAGCGGATGCGTAGGTGCGCTGTAGCAAAGGAGCTGGTGAAGGGGGTTCCTAGGTGCGGGTTTTTAACGGTTGGGGAGGATATTTGTTGATGGGTGAAAGAATGCGGTCTTTGTGTTAATGAAGGTCCTGGCTGTTTTGTGAGTAGAAGCTTATAGTCTTATGGGAGATGTGCATGATAGCGTGACCAGGGAAACCACTCGTTACCCAGATTTCATCCACAACCGCATGCTCATCATCCAAAGCCTTTCTACCAAAAATCACATATTTTCTCATGTTTTTGCGCAACCCATGAGAGTTGGGATTGACTTGGGAAGATCGATGGGAAGCAACATTCCTATTTTATTAACGCCCATAGTAAATCACCAAGCGAGGTGAAATTTGTCTCTGCAGAGAATGCGAAATCTGAGGATGGTTACGTGTAACTTGAGTTTCTTGAGTAACCAGTGGAATGCTGTACATGGTCTTTGAAGGGGGTTTGAAAGGTACTATGGTTGCGAAATGGCGATGGTAGCGTCAAACATCCTCAGCAATGTTATGACGATGCCCATTTTCCCCAGCGAAACCAGGCACTCCTTTTGGGAATCCAGTAGATGATTGTACCGTTGCGCGTGAAACTTCGGAAATCGTGCTATTCTGTTCTTTCCCATGCCAAACCCATGCTTATGGGAAAGGTGAAAAATTCGGCAGTTGTCTTTCAGAATGATATTTTTTTAAAAGCACAACTTTCATGCGAAGGTTTCCCGAAGTCAAGTATCTTTTTTTATTTTCAAAAAGTAAAAGTGTAATACTGCCCTTGGGCGTTTAAGTTTGTGTAACGTGTCAGAGGAGGGGTAGAATACTAAATGTGGATTTTTTTAACTACGCCGGCCTTGTAATCGCTAAACGATATATTGCGAACTAAATCGCGGTACAACGTTCAAGCGGATTTAAGACCATACCCTTCACAGGAGTCACGTTTGATTATACACGCGTGGGGCACTTGCCCTTGGCCAGCAACCTTGATGAGCAGGATACCTTTTTGTTTAAATTGCAAATCCCGACTTAACAAATGTGCCGGACAAGAGATATATTACATGTTTAGGAATGGCTGCAGGTGAACGTACATGAACCATGTACACGATAAGGTCGAGAGTGATGAAATCTCGTCTTGGGGTTCAAGTCAACCATGACTGTCGTGCCTCCCGGGGTTAGCGTGTCAGTCGGATTCCAAAATAACCGTTCGAACACAAAATTCTGAGAGCAGTGGTATCAGACTGAGAGGACTGAGTGTCATCCGGTACTGTTAAACGACTTTGCCTCTCGAAGCGCGGCCTTCAGAAGAAAGTATACGGGATGCGCAGAAACAACCCACCTACTCTACGCGAAGGTGCATCTTGGAAGTCATCCCTACCTGGAGGCTAGAAAAAAAGGAAAGCTATATAAGAGGTACTAGGACTACAGTAATGCACATGTGCCATTTGCCGTTCGAGTTCGTCGATGGTAGCTTCTCTCACCGAATTTAACCAGTGATTCACGTTGAAGATGGTACTTTTACTTTCAAAGGTAAGATATGGAAGTTACATTTTTATTATTTGTTAAAAATTGGTTTAGTATTGGGGGCTATACTACTTATATTCGTTGAATCGTTGAAATGATCCTTTCAGTCGTTTACTACTCGATCACCCACTGTTTGGACGGTAAAGTGTCACCACGGTGTTCGGTGTTTGTTGGTAACAAAATCTACGACCAAGTCGAGTTGTAAACTGTGTTAGGTGGTGTATTTCATTCTTATTCTTTTTACGTTAATTGAACCGCAATTATCGACATCGCCTTTGTTTTTTGTTACTTCAAAAGTATATAGAGTTTAAAAGGGAACTTTGAAAAGTGAAAGGGAACTTGCTTCATGCGGGGGACAATGGTTCCCATACCTTGCTTATAGGGATGGTAAACGATGATGGTGAGGTGCCACGCTCTATGGAGGTAAAGGATGGCGCATCTTACAAGAAGCCTTGCTGAAGGGCATGGGAAGTGATGGGAGCCCATCTTCAGCCCCTTTTGAGTTTTGGGCCCGGGAATCTGCTGTTGTAGTAAAGTTTTTTTTAATGCGCTTAGAAAGTCCTTGACGTGATGTCCCCATTCCCGTACGATGCGCCGTTGTTTATAAATGACCATAAAGGGGAAAACCGGTATGGTACAGGTAGCAGAGACAAGCCCATCTCTAGCTTAAGGCGAAGTAGCGGTACTCTTTCACTTTCACTTCAGGAAAGCTGGTGGGGCAATGTTTATTTATTAATGTTTAGAAAAGTCTCTAGGGAATGTATAAGTTAAATGTGCGTCCGAATACTCGAGGCTGGTTCCGACCCATTCATTTATTCGAAACAGACATTCAAAAATTGCGTTTATCCGGTGTCTTTTATAGCCATAGTTTGACCCTTTTGACCTTGTAAACTATTTCAGGTAGGCGCCTTGCTGTTCCTTGTCAGCGCTGTCGCTAGTCTTCCCCTCACGAGCGAAGAGTACGACATCGAGGAGTATGTCATTGAAATCGAAGAAGATTACCCGGATTCTCCCGCCGAGCTCAAGACTAATAGTCAACCCGCCCATAGAAGACGAGGAACGGCGCATTATTCGGGGACAGTGAATGACCCACAGATCGGCCATCGCTTCGATACCAGAGTTTCTACCCTGTCGCCTGATGCTTTCATTTGGGGCCCGGCTTCCATAGACAGCTCTGTGATCCAGCAAGCTATCGAAGAGGACAATGAAATCGGACTATCGTGGGATGAAATCTCGGCACTGCAAAACGAGTTCGGCCGCAGGCTTTCTCCAGGAAGAGCGTATGTTCCTTTATTGAGGTCGAGTTATCGCTCGGTAGAGAAACCTGCGAAATCCAAACCGCAAGTTTCAAACTTTCATCTTCCTACTACGACTACGACAATCGCCACAACAGCTCAGCGCGATGTTGCAGATTCCGCGATCGTTTCCAGAACCGCGGCTAATCGTTTCCATGTCTCACTTCCCCAGTCTTTATCCTTGAACCACTTGCAGTCTTCCGTACCTACCACGACGACAACGACGACGACTGAGAGCCCTTCTACTTCCGCTCAACGACTTGAAGAGTTCGCAAATCGTAATGATGGATTTCACTACGTAGCGGAAGCGCCGCACCTTCCTGAAGTGTTTCCGTTAGACCAACTCACCAGGTCAAGCAACAATGCCCCCGAACAGGAATTGCATGTCCAATCTCAGACAAGCTGGGCACCGGCGGAGCAACCAACAACTCCAGCCGTAATCTTTAACAACTGGTCTTTTGAAACCACGATACGCAACGAGTTGTCCTCTGAAACTACTCATGCTTCAGAGCACCACGGGCTCAGATTATCATCCACAACTCAACCCCCAATTGAGACAACCACTCCGCTCTTTGTCTCGTCACTGGAGCCAGTAGCTTCGACTACGGTTTCCATTGCAACGGCCTCTGCACGTCGAGGTATCAGGTTGTTTTCAACAACTACTCCAGCAGCAGATGCTGGAACCGATGCGGCTGCACCGTCTAATTCCCTTCCACTTGAGGGGGCGAAACCCAAGAGACCTAACTTCGTTGTCCGAAAAAGGATTAGGACGACGACAGAACCAACAACCACTGACGCTTTTGCTCTAGCTTCTCAACCGGCTGTGGCGGAGTCTGGCAACATCGACTTCCTGGAATTACCCCAGGCAAACACTTTTCGACAAAATAACAACCGTGGGCGGTTGACATTTAAGCAAAGCATTGCTTCCACCGAGGCAAGCGTTCAAGCAATTCAAGAGCTGAAGGTCACTGAGCCTACTACCGATAAACCCGAACCGACTACCAATGCCCCTTTCATAGCAACAACAAACTTACCATTTGTGTTTCCCTTTAAGGTACCCGCTGGAGCTCAGCGCGTGTTCCTTGCTACGAATGATCTTCCGGCAGTTTCGCTATCTTCTACAGTGGCCACTGAGGAAGCCCCAGTTACAGAGCCAATTCATTCATCCACGTCACCAGCGGCAGTGTCAACAGAAGCACCAGAAGCTACAAGTGAAGTACCCACTACCAGAAGAAATCCTTTCATTGCTCGCAACCGAGTCCGCATTACTACCACTGCTACTACGCGTATCCCCACTACAAGCAGTCCTGACTCGATCCCTAACCAGCCAGAGGTACCCATCACAACTAGCAATCCTCTTCCCGGTCGTAGAGTAAACGGAATTCGTCCAGTAACTACCACACTTCCTCCTGTGACCCCCGCCGGATCTGCTAGACCTCAACCTACGGTACGTTTTATTCGTGGTCGAAGACTCAATACCACACAAGTACAGGGCTCCACCACACCAAGCCGAGTCGACTTGCCAATCCAGAGTACCGAATTACCTTCTGTCCCTGTGACGGAAGTTGTCCCTACGACGTTCAAGCCCAATTTTCCTATTGCTGGTTTCAGTGCTCTTCCCATTACCACAAGCAATATTCCTGACGTAGCTGTTGAAGTGACCTCAACCGAAGGTACGGTTGCCGAGGAAGTTGTTGGCACCGTGATCGACAGTGCGACTGGAGTATTTGGACAGAGAAGACGTACCGTATCTAAAGTAGGACGAAGTTAACTAAATCGGTGACTAAATCGGTTTTTAATCGAAGTTAACTAAATCGGTTTTTTAATGGTTTTGTACAGTAAACCTGCCAATACTATGTTTGTGTTTCGACTGTAATATAATGGAATTGTTCCGGGTATAAGCTATCATTATATTTGGAAAGTTGTGGCTAGATATCTAGCCACAAGTTTCCAAACTTTAAAAAAATCAAGCTTTCAAGCATTCAAACTTTTTTGAAAAATTTCTGTTTATTCAATGGAAGCAAAATAGCTGTACAATTAACAATTTATGCTGGTTGCGAAGCTCGAGTCAATTCTTTCTTAACAATCAGCCTTCACGAGTTGGGGAGAGGGGATCGTGAGAAGTGAAGGTTGGTAGGCTGCGTACTGGGCAATGGGAGTAAGTACGGGGGTAGCTACGGGGGTGTGCACTGGAACGGGTACGGGGTGAGCGTACGGTTGAGCGACGGGTACATCAATGGCCACCTTCTCGATTTTCACTTCAGGGACGACGTTGGTGATCTGAGGGGTGATCTTGGACACGGCGCGGGCGGGGGCCAAGATCTTCTCTTGGGAGACCAACTCTTCCCAAGCGGGGGCATCACCAGCGGGGATTGGGGCGGGGACGTCCAAGTTGATGTTGGAATAAGCCAGGGGTGAAGCGACCAAGTTGGAATAAGCCAAGGGTGAAGCGATGTTGGAGTAAGCCCCGGGAAAAGCGATGGGAGTTCCGGAGAGGTGATTGATTTCCAAATCCCTGTTCAACTCGAGGGGAGCAGGGCCAGCTAAGAATGGGGTAGCGAGAGCTTGACCAATGGCGGGCTTCAAAATCTGAGAAGTGTAGCCAGTAACGACGGGGGTCTCAGCGTAGTGAACTTGAGCCTGGACGGGAGCCTGGTACGTCAAGGGTGCGAAGTGAGCATAAGAAGTAATTGCGGGAACAGCTTGTTGAACTTGAACGATTTCTTTGGGAGCTTCAATCGCTTGGACAGGGACTGGTGCAGCAAAGTGGGCAAAAGGGTTGATTGCGGGTGCAGCTTGGTATTCAACCAACTCAAGGGGAGCATCACGCACTGGTACTGGCTGTGCCAAAAAAGGACCAGCAACAGCTTGACCGATGGCGGGCTTCAAGATTTGGGAAGTGTAACCAGTGACGACTGGGGTCTCAGCATAGTGGACACGGGTTTCAATAGGGGCGGGAACTGCGTAGTGCGCCAAATCCCCATATTGTACCGGCAGACCGGCGTACGGCAAACCAGCCAGTTGCAGGGGCAAGCCAGAGTACTGCAACACTGATGGAGTTTCACATGGCTCTTCCTTTGCCTCTTTGACTGGTGCTGCGACAACCGCTGCGACCAACAACGAAAAAATTACCTAAAGAGAGATAAATATATATTTCAACCTCAAACTTACTGCAGTTAGGACACTGCTTATGAAATCTTAGCTCTGCTCATTGTAAACTTACCAAAGCGTTCATTTTGTCTTGCGGAGAAGTTGAGACGAGCTTCAAGGAAGACTGTGCCGAGTTTGGAAGAGCATGAATCTTTTATACTGGTCCAACTCTTCCCTTCCAAAAGGGAGAGGCTTGTTGATACAAGGTCGAACTGGAGCACCTCTGGGTGACACACCCTGCTGCCTTGCTTGTTGAACACCACGGTTTCCGTTTGCTTCCTACACTGCCCTGCATATTATGCGTATACTTTGAAGGCAACTTCAGTCTTAATTGCCTATGTAGACTGGTTTTCCTTTCATACCCTTCATAACTTAAACTTGTACATCAAGGATGGATAACAAAAACAGGATGATGATAACAAAAACATTGGAAGCCCTGGGCACCATACAGAATGGCCAATTTTATCCGTCTCAGGATTTATTTTTGCAAATATTTTGCTCTCAATTTTCATATTATTTTACCATTATCATTTTACCACTCTAAATATGAAGGGAAATTTAAATTTATTCCTTATAATTAGTGTTACAATTCCGCATAAGAAATTATATGTAATTAGACGTATAGTTGATTCGTTAAATTTATGCGTTTTCGATGCGATTATTCTTGTCATCTAGGGCGTGAACGTTAATTCTAGGAACACGTAAAAACTTAGTCTTATCTGCAAATAAAAGTAACGGACGTTTTCCCTAAGGTTAAAGTCGGAACTCGTTGCCTTATTTCCCGCGGACTGCTCCTTGAAGCAATGACGCAATAATGAAAATGAAAGGGCAAACTAAGCCGAACGGATGGTGTTCCTCTCCGAGAACTCGGAGCGTTTCCTCCGGTTTGGTATGATTTCGTGCGGTTGCCGCTTTGAGACTTCCTTTTGGAGCCATGCCGAGCTAATGAAAAGGAAAGGCAAAGTAGCCAAGCGGCAGGTGTTCCTTGTACGCGGGGACTCGTGGCGTTACTCCGGCTTGGTTTGCTTTCGTTCGATTGCCTCCTTCTTGGTGGGGCGGGGATGCAACATTTGTTTCTTCGAACTATTCAACTTAAACCTTGAGTGCTTGGTTTTGAAACATTGAATATTTTTAAAGATAGTTTTCTATAGGTACGACAGTTTATTAAAGTCCAAGGTTAAACCTGGCGTCAAGGATGGACAAAAACTGGGCGATGATAGTATCGGTTAGAAAGGAATAGGTGCAACAAACGGAGACCTCCGCTGGTTAAATCGGGACACCTGCTTTTTTGTTTGCGAATGAACTACCAGTTATTCGAATATTGTCGGATGTGAGTCTAATAACGTGATAGGTAAGTTAGCGAGGGTTTCTATTGCTGTATACACTGAAAGAAATGTGCGGTAATTATTACAATTACCTTAACAATTACAATTACCTTCTTAAAATTACAAATATATTTAAAGTACATTCCACATTAAACATATATTTTTTGCAATATAGAGTAATTAAATGATTAGAACTGAACAAGCACGAACCAGCAGGTTGTACAAGACTTTGCCTCGCACTAACCAGCGAGTAACAGAGTACTTCTGAAAAGGAGTTGGGGTACCTTGCCTGTCACTATTTAGGTCCATTCTTTCAAACAAACTAAGGAAATCCTCACGTCTTATCAGACTCTTCGAGAAGAAGGAAGGAATTTCTGTCAATAAAAATCCAATGCTGGATGGCATAGCCTCAAACGCATGCTGCACAACGAGGTTGAGAGAATGGCAAATACATTTAAGTTGGACGCAATGTTGGGTTTCGGCCTTAACACGAGACCAAACTGAATTGTGAGCTCCAATAACGTTCGCTGCGCCATCGGAGCTATACCCAATGCAATTCGAGAAAAAAATCCCAACAGATTCTAGCTTCTCTTTCAAAGCGAGAAAGAGATCTTCGCCCGTGGTTGATACCACAGGAATTAGCCCCAGATAATCATATATGATGTTATTCTCTAACTCTGAGAAATATCGCACACATATACATAGATGTTTAGCTGTAGTTATGTCTGTCGATTCATCGATGAGGACCGCAAACTTCTTGTTTTCCAGCTCTTGGGCGACTTCTTCTTCAAGAGCTCTTGCGATCACGTTCTTGATTATCTGGGAGCATTTGGTCCTGTGCATCCTCAGGCCTTCCCACAAGCTTCCTTTCCCATTGCGAGACACAATTTCACCAAGATGATCCATAGTTACAATTGGGGAGTGGCAACACATGTTCAACGCCAGTTCTGTTTAAGAGTTCCTTCGATTATACCCCGACCAATTTTTGTAGGGTTTCCAAACGTTTTCAGATTTGTGAAATTCTGTTACCCATCTAAGTGGAACCCACTGGTTTTAATCTAATTTATACTTTTCTAGTGTAACCTAATAAAATTAAATTTACAGCAAAGCCAATCACCACCGTACAGGGAGGGGATATAGGGGTTCAATCCCCCCCTGAAATTCTTATTTTATAATGTAGACTTTATAATGGGAACAAAACACCCCCGAAAACAAAATCCTGAGTCCTGTCCTAATGGCAATCTTTGAATATTCTCTAGCAGACGAAATCTACCATTTTCTTTTGAACCTATCTCAAACTTCCTAATGAAACCAGTAAAGCAATAATTGATCATCATCCCGAATAGAAGGATCTAAAACCAAAAAAGGGGTCCAAAAAGCGCGTAGGCAGGGTAAATTTGACTAGACAAGGTAAAGTAAGATTTGGGCGTGTTTAGCCATAAAATCCGCGGTAATACACGAACGTAGTAGCTTAAACGAGAGGCTGGGACTGTAGGCTATGCATGCTTGTATAAGGTAAGGTTAATATTGGTTATTTCCGCTTGACATACAAATCCTGAAAAAATGGTCGGGGTAAGAAAAAGTACCTATTTCGGCTTTCTTAGTTTCGTCTTTTTTAACTAAAGGTACTGGCTTGAATGTTAACTGCCTCTGACTGCTCGTCTTGGTCGTGTCTCTTGCAATGTGCGAGGCAGTTTTCTGATGTTGCTCTAAAGAGCCCTTGTGTACTTTTAAGATAGAACGGCACAAAATGCAGTACGCACTTTCGGTGCCATCAGAGCTTTTCTTCAGCCATGGGAAGTCGGCTTCCCATTCCTTTCTGTATTTTCTGGACATATCCCAGGCAGACCACACTAGCAATGGAAAGGAAATGTCAGAGAAGAAA
>RJJA01000450.1:0-42756 GCA_003724045.1 Lepidurus arcticus | reverse complement strand
GAAACAGGCGAGGTTGACGCACCCGGGTTGAAATCCATTTCAACCCGGGTTGAGCCGGCAGTGGAAACACAGCCTTAGAGGAAGATGAATATACGTCGACTTCATTCTTTGTACACCCTTAATTATATTACACGCCATTTACCCCAATTCGATCAAGGGTAATTTGCTATACTTTTGATTACAGTGAATAATGGATAAGAATAACGCCGAGATGTTTTTAAGAAAACAATACAAGTTCTCCTTTATCATAAGCAGGGTAATTCCGCCCCTGTCACCCTCCCAGCCCTCAGGGTATGTTCCCCGCCGTAACTACCCTTGGGCGTCACGGAGGGGTCAAAACGTGCGACTTCAGCGCCTGCCACTTCTTTTCACGCTTGTCTGAGCTTATCAACCAGCGCACACACCAATGGGAGGGAAGAGGGTGCAAAAAACGGGTAGAGGGTTCAAGGGTACATAAAAAAATTTGCAAGCTCGGGTAATCTGGATTGCGCTTTTCCCTTTCCTTTCCTGATTTTACTATTTTCTTTTTTTTTCCTTTTTTGGGGGGAGGGATGAAGTTCATCGACGAGGAAAAACTACTTTCGCAGCAATACCGAAGCATGTGCCGCCGGCGGTGCCAAATATTTAACCACACGTCCTGCTTGGTGTGGTGAGAAAATATAGTATCTTAAGTTTTTTGTCCGACTGAAGAAAAATCGTTTGAACGACCAAAAAGCGATTCTTTCATCATTTCTGGGCTTGAATTTCGTTTGTAGAAGGCAAAAAAGTTGTAGCTTTAATGCCAAGAAAATATTTGGAAAAACTACGACGAAAAATTGCAAATTAGAACACACGAACCGCAATTTGGAGGTAACTAATTACTGAAATTTGGAAAAACTGCGAGAAAGAGATACTAAAACAGCGCTACAATTAGAAAATTGTAATACAAATGCACCGTAATTATTTCAAAATTAAAGCGACTTTTTAGTCTTTACTGTGTTATGTTTGTTTCCAATCCCGGACATGGCTGATAGCTGACAGTAATTAACTAGAGTTAGTGGCGTTACAAACTATGTGTTTTACAACGCTCTAGATCGTTTCCGTTTACAATTGAGCACCGAGATTCATTGAGACCAGAGAATTAGAGAGATTCAAGGCTCCCGTATAGCTTAGCTTGTTCTACCTAAGCTGCCGCTAGGTGGCACGTAGCGCATTGCACGGGCGTATATGAACGCGCTTGGGTTCTGCGCATAAAACGGCAAGCAGGGTAACTTGATAGCCACGTATTGAATTTGCACCAAGTTTTTCTTACAAAATTACACTAAAATAAGGTTTGGGCATGTCAGTTTCCAAATTCGCAATTTGTGCTGTTCTTCGCGTGGGTAAAAAAAGTGCATTTCTCAATCTAGTGAAGGTAAAAATGAATACAGTATGACTATAGTGCCATCTATATTGATATTACCTACATTACTGTCAAGAAGTTTTGTAAGAAACTCGTTTACTTTCGTTAACTTTTACGAAAGAATGCTTCTGCCGCTTGGCTCGTTAATTCACGAGTCGTTAATTCACCCAAATACGCTATTCTAATACCATTCGTCACAAATAAAAACTGCTTGGGTCTTAAAAACAATGAATGGTTTCCTGTTTCCGAACACGTTGGCAGAATTCTGTCGAGCAAAAAATAATCGATGCGAGTCTATAAATTGATTGCTGAAGCGCATGATGTCAGTTAGTAAGTTATCATACCAAACTTAATGTAACCTCACTTTAGAAAATGATTTCTCCTTTTCAGGCTGTACCAAACAGCCAAACAACCAAACAAAAGGATATCCAAGAATTGTAGAACACTCTTGCGTTTTCTTTAAGATAAAAACCAACTCTTCGCAATGTGGTTAAGTATTCATGACTGCCATGAAAGCAACGAATTTAGCTGATTGGGTCACACAACTCTGTGAATTATTCTAGCTTTTTGTGCAATAAACTCGGGACCGAAGAAATCTTGTGAATAATGTAACAAGGCCTTGACAAAAAAAGGACTTACAAAAACTGAAAAATACTATATCTAAAGGAGGAAAAAAGCTTTACTTCAGTGCCCTGGACTTTGAGCTTCATGTGATCTTCTCGGGTGGTCTTTCCGTCTTTGCGTTTCTTCCAACAATAGCCGTCCCGACGATACCGGACCTTTTTTCGTGAATACAGCAACATGGAACCACTCTTGGGCCTGGAAATGTCGGAAAACAACAACCATAATCGTTCCAATATGCAGTGACCAAAAAAAATACGCATAAAATAAACTGCTCACAAAAAAACAACAAAAATAAACTGCTTTTTCCTGTTCTTTCGACTAACCATTTAAATGTCACTTTACTCGTAATTCCATTCCTGTGCCCCCCAAAGAAATCCGAATATATTCCTTTGAAAATAAAAAAAGGTCTTGGAAAATGAGACTCCAATTCTGAGATTTCGTGCAGGGTCCCCATTTACAAAAACACAAAACAAAAAACATTTACCTGATTTTGACTTCCTTGGCAAGCCATTCCGAATGTCGATCGAAGCTGATTAAAATTGCGGCAATTTCCTAACATTTTACCCCGTGAAAAAACGGTCAGATTAAACCAAGCTTGTCAGTCATTGAGCATGAATTTTACCTCGTTAGTATTCCAGCGATGACGTTGGGACGGAAAATGATCTGCACGCGGCAAACTTTCCAAACTTTCAGGCAACTGAATTTTGATCAAGGTTCCTCCTCCGCCGCCGCTTCCGATACCATTCCCTCCTTCACCTACATAGATCGATCAAAATAAGAAGCTACACATATGCAACGAAACCCTAATCATTTCCTTCCTATTAACATAGAATAGACAATTCCCCATCCAGTGACACTCCAGTCATCGTAATCAGCCAACAAACAGCTGAGATAAACGAGGAACAATTAAAACGCCTGCGGCTATGCCCTCGGGATGCCGCCTCCGCGAGCTCCGCTCCTTCCCTTTCCCTCGCCATTCTCTCCAAGATGGAGCACCGTAGGAACTTGACAGTGATAACAATAATAGAAATAATTATTAAGCAACCAGGCCCAATAATAATTGTTATTATTGTAACAAGACTAACCCGGAAATTTTCTATCTCCAACAATAAAAGCTGGCTACCCCTGAAACTGATTTGTAAAATTTTTCCCAAAAATTCAATTGAAGTTTGATTTGTCCTCTTTATTCTTTTGGCACCGAAGGCGAACAATCCTATCAAATTGTATCTTTCCGAGTACGGTTGTTTACGCAAACACGACCAACTTTTAATCTGCTTACTCGTCTTCAAACCTTCGCCATCCCCCCAACACACCTCTAAAAGCCACAACAAGCTGAGACAACTCAGGACACTGACCACGTGGGCGCAATTTAATTAACTGCACAAGCGAGCTCCGAGCAAACAAAGAGAACTTCCCGAAAGTCTTCTACTTTCCTAATAGCATTTTCTCTCTCTCCTTTTGATCTTTTCAAACTACGCAAAATGCAGGAAGAAAGCATTCTTGCCAGTCCAAGTCCTGTAACTGTATTCTTCTCCATCTCCTATCCCCCTTCAGCCCAAGTAGTCCACATGGGACGTCCAGTCAAGCAACTTTAAGTATATCATGCAAGAAGCCTCTATTTAAAAAAAAATAAAAAAATAATGACGTCGTAGGCTTACAGCCTATTGACGTTCTTGTGTTTATTGAAGTTATGCATTTCCATATTTATTACAAGAGCCTAAACATGAGAAGCCTCTAATATGCAGAGCTAAAAGCTAATGGGCTTTTCTGGTCTCTGCTAGCGTCTAAAAGAAGGAAGCAAAAAAAAAAATAGAGACAGAGAGACTAATATTAGCCAGTACGGAGCGACCAGTCCCACGTGGACCATTGTCATAATAAACGTTCTACGAGTATGTTCTCATCTAAATTCAACGTCTGCTCCCAGAGCTACTATTGCCTAGTCCAACCCCGACGATAAAAATACCGACCGTCGCAAGGTTGGTATAACATAATTGGCGCCCTTTTATTTTCTTCATGGCAGCCTTGTTTTTGCCAATTTGTCCTCGTTTCCTCTTCTTTTACCCCCTCCACACATTTCCTCGTCCGAAAATATCCTGTTCCTGGAAAAAATAACAATAAAAACAGCTCTTTGGATCATTTGTCTTTGTTAGAAGGGATGCTGACATGGATGCAAGTCGAATTTTCGGGTCATTTTTGGTTCTTTTCCTAAGCTCCAACAAGGATATCAAGCTTAAATTTTTAGGGAGGGGAGCACGCAATTTCCTAACATGCAATTTAATATCGCCGGAACAACTTGGGAGTAATAGGGCTTTTTTCCCTTTTTAGTCTCGCCAGAAACTTCTGAAAGATACGTAAAACTACTTTTGGAACGAACAAGACGAAAAGAAACGGATAAACTGGGAAGGGAAAAGAAGAGTCATAGCAACCCTATTAAATTCCTTACGTGGAAAGTGCAATTGGTGATGAGCACTTCGTGTTCCCATGCCAAAGTTGCCATAGCCCTTCATGAATCAACACCACACTTGTATATTGTACACTCGCAAAGTGTAGTTCGTACAGTTCGTACTTATAACGAAGTGTAATTATAACACCACATTCAAATTTGGCGTCTAAAAACGCACGTTATCCATTAATAGTCTCCTTTTGTTGAAAGTCACAATTCTGAACAACTAAACAATCTCAACGTGACCGTTTTAAGGTGAAAAGGGACCAGAACTAGAACGTTCGATTTGTGTTCAGTGTTGTACCACTGGCAAGCATAGAAGCCTCGCGACTGAAAGGTAAAGCACCCCAGCGCTTCAGTCGCGGAGGAACACAACACAACCCGCGGTCTGCGCAGCTCCGCCCTTCGCCATCGACCCAGGGTTAAATGGGGCGATGCAACTAAGTCTTTTTCCCGCGCTTTTCGGTCCCGTGCCGCCAAACAGTCCACAAGAAAAAAGAAACGAAATTTGGCTCAAAGTTTCAGTCCCGTGACTCAAAATAACAGAATACAAAACTCCAAAAGTTCCTTTCCCTTTTTTCAGCTTTCGAAACGCCAAAACGGAAAGTTTTGAAACTCCATCTAGCTCCCGTGCAAGGTGTTTAAAATCCCTCCTAAAGTTCTGGAGGACATTCATCATGCAACGGGACACTTTGGGTAAAAAGTCACGGGACCCTGTCGACTCCTCCTCCCCAAGAAAAGGCTATCATGGAAACATCAAAACTACCAATTTGCAATCCTTCAAAGCACCCCGTTTTTTTAGTTTTCCCGGGGACTTCACAGGATTCCGCCCGAAGCTAGGGATCCAATTACTTTGAGAACTCGCCAAAAGTAGAATGACTGGCGTGTTTAACGTCCATTGAATTAGCTTTCTTCCCTCTCTTCTTCCTTGCCCTAATAAGGTTCCCGTTTTGTCTCGGAATTACTTCGGGGACCCGAGTTTTTCTCCTGATCCTCTCGAAAAGAAGACCCTCTCTTTCCCTTTCATTACAGGGACAGGGGCCTGTTAAACGGTGAACCGTCTTCTCTGTAAAGACGTGTAAAAAGAAATGACTCGTGCCTGGCTGGTTTTATTACTTCAAATGGTAGAGTAACCCTTGCCCAGGTTCCGTGTCTTTGGTTACCAGTATAAGATTCAGAGCTGGCAGGAATCAACTGTCAATCGTCAACAAAATGTATTGTATGTCTTGGTCACCTATCCCACACAAGAGAAAAGAAACGAGTGGAAGCCGTAGAAATGCATGATATGCATGTATTCATGCGAGTGCTTCGGAGTGTTTGTCTGATGTGTTTGAAGCTATACGACATAGTCGGGGGAACTAGGAGGCCGCTGCTGCCAGGCCAGCTTGCAGCCAAGCGTTAACGGAAGCTTACGCGACACGAAAGATCTGTCAGCCGTAAAAATGCGGGGCGGTGAAAAGGTAGGAGACAGAAGACGGGTATCAGCTGAACAGGGGGCTTGTATGAGGGTGTGGGGTAAAAAAAGGGCAGGGTACACACCAAGAGAAGCTATGTATTGCTCTTTAGGAGCACGAGGACGCTATTGCCGACACCCTAGCGGCAATCTGACACGCAAAAACACTTTAAAGGCATACAATTGTCTACGCTTTTTAGCCCAGTATATTTAAGTTGAAAATCCTTGACGTCACCAATCTGCGGTTTTGTGTTTTGTTTTGGGTTTAAGGAAGTTAGTTAGAATGAAGTTATTCCTCCCTCCTTAGCACTAGAACAACGAGGGCTCTGAATGTAGTACGAATACGAGAATTTGTGGGAGGAACTAACGACGTACGGTGAAGAGTTGAGCTCATGGGTTGGGAGACACAATGTGCGTGTATTTAAACGTATTGGAACGGGATCATGATGTCGGAACTGCGTGACTATATCATCAGCGTGACTATAACATCTAACATCTACATCTTTAATCCAGTTTTCCGCTTTCTTTAGCAAACTTCGTTCTCCATAGATACAGCAGTATCCCTTAGCTTGTTGTTGCGAAACAGTCACAGATGGCACTGATGTTTGTTATTTTTTTGCGAACGCCTTGCGTAAGAAAGTCAAAACAAGAAATTCCCCATGCTAACCCTATACTTATACCGAACTAAGCTATGCGGGAGCCTTAGATACATTGTTTGGTTGATTGGTAATCAGAAGTGACTGTCGATAAGAAACCAACTTTCCGATTGGCGTGCGGATACGCGATCAAGACTACGGAAAGGAGTTTCGAACTTTCTATCTCTCAATCAAATTGCCAAACCTGATAACGTTTAAAGATAAGGAACATAATGAATTATTCCAGGAATTGAACAGAATGGACACATCTAACTTGTGGAGAGATAATAAGCATTGAATGCATTTTTAAAAAAATTATTTTAATTTTGCAGAGCTGGGAAAAGGAAAAGGCTCCCCATTCACAAGCTCTAGACGTAAACACAAGTTCTTGACAATTGACGTAAAGAAATCGGAAGGAAAATTTAAAATAGGCTTTTGGGGGAGGAGCGGGAAGAGCAAACGATGGAGATGTGTGGAGGTGAGGGAAACGGGAGAGTAAGCAAATACAACAAACAGACATGTTTGTACACTCCGTCGTCATGAAATTTCCTTGCTTGCGTGAATTGCCAGACTTGTTTTTTCTATAAAGTTAAGACTACTTACATACAGGTTCTGTGATGCATACCAAAATTGACTCGAACAATAGCTCGCTCCTCTGGAAAACGTTTCTTTCTTCCAAACATTTCTACGAAATTCGCCAGTGGAAAATTACCACGCAAAAGGCTTTAGCAACTCCGACGACGTGTGAAGACAAGAGTTTAATGACTAGTAACAAGCAACTTTTTGGCCCATGTACTAAAAAAGAATATACCCGACGCTTTTATACTACTTTGTCTTGTCGGCCATATGAAGTGAAAAAGGTCCTAGTTATGTCACAGTCCTGCTACTTCTCAAGAAAATAAAAAGATTTTATCCACAGCTGCTTCTGTCTCAAATATAGCGTATACGAATAGCTTCCTTCCATTCTTCTAAAAAGGAATCGAATTCTGGAAAACCCATAACCCACCTCTTACCATAAAAACGAAAGTGCCCCCAAAACCTCCCACATGGAAGTATGTATACTAATAAGGGCGTTCAAATTCAAGAATCACTCCAAACACAAATAAACCTGCAATTTCTTACAAAAATACTTTTAAAATACCTAGTATCACAAACCCTACGTATGCCCGCTTTCAGCCGTCAGAGCTAGACGTATCTAAACGGTACTCCATAGTACTGGAATAGATGTAAGGCACTGCATGGACGAGAAAGTTATGACAAGCTGTTTCCGCCATCAAAACCATCCTCGCAATGCGACTCGAAGCCATACAGTTAAGGCTCCCATATACCTTATAGCTTATTGATGCGAAACAGACACAGATGGCGCTAGTGTTTGTTATTGTTTTGCGATGCGTAAGAAAGTAAAAAAAGAACCAAATAGCTAATTGCCTGTAAGGTTTCTCGACATAACGACGACTCGACATAAGAACGACTCGACATAAGGACGGCTCGACATAAGGACGACTCGACATAAGAACGAGTCGACATAAGGACGGCTCGACATAAGAACGACTCGACATAAGGACGGCTCGACATAAGGACGACTCGAGGGCGACTCGAAACAAAGACGACTCGACATAAGGATAAAATGTTAAAAAAGGAACATATAACTAATTGCTGACTAAATTTCGACATTAGGACGACTCGGCATATGGACGACTGGGCATAAGGACGACTGGACATAAGGACAACTCGACATTAGGACGACTGGACATATGGACGACTCGACATAAGGACTACGGACCACGGTGCCCAGTCTATTCACGTATACAGTAAATATATGAAGCTGTTCAGCCTTTCACCTGAGGTCGTTTGGTTTGAAGGGCAGTAGGTTTGTCCTTCGACCCTTTTAATGTAAATGAAATCGAACTATAAAAAGGTGACGTTCTGAAAAAATCCGCGTAAAATCTGTGCGCTACTAGCGTGGCAATGTTTTCTTCACGGTAACGCGCGCCATAAAGTCATAAAACCGGCCCCTCGCCGGCGGCGCCCAATAAGATTCATAGTTACGGCTACCGTTCGACTTCTTTTTTTTGTCACAAGGAAGTGTGTGGAACACGTTATACCGCTCGGAACCATTATGTTGGCAAGCGGCAACATACCCTTCTTCTCCTTCACCCTCCAACCAACCCTTCCAACTTTCCCCAACGTTTGTCTACTCTGCCTTCACGACCGTTTCAGCTACTTTGCCTTCCCTTTCCTCTTATTGAAGGAGGTCCAAAGTCACTTCTTTACGATCAGATGCGCGAAAACAAACTACTCGTCTGTCATAAACTTACTGGCAAGGAAATTGGCAACATCTAATGACCTTCCCAAGTCTGATCTTATTTTCCTTCGCTCGTTACCTTGTAACTGTCATAACGGGACAGATTAAGTGGACATCTCCAAATCTCCGAATCAACGTTTATTTGTTTATTTTTTCATCTCTCTTACTCACGGAACGATTAAGAGAGCACAACAAAGAAGAGCCAGTCAAAGCCTTCACTTAGCTCCCTCATAAATGGGCTCTGCCAAGTGCTTCACACCAGTACTTTTGCTCCGACTCAATGTCAACAGTTTACGCCCTCGACAGAAATGATTGTCCTTCCAGCTGACACTGGGATCTCTCGTAAACTTCCTTCGACAATATCCTTTCCTCTCTTTGTGTTCCTTGTTCCTAACAAAGGAAGGGGCGAGCACCTCTTTAAACGGCCTCTTTTATCTTTTATTCTTTCTGAAACAAAAGTCAGGAAAAGTCATTAATCTTTGGTTGCAACTGTAGCAACCTGAACGACAGGCCATCAAGTACTTGTTTGTAACCTCTTCATCGTCTCAAACGAACAATGAAGGCCGCGAATGGGCGGTTTTGGCAAGCTTTGGCTTAGTCGACACCCCTATGTGTTTTTAGACCCGCAAACTTGTTCCTTTCGCCGCTATTTGTGTTTCGTACAGAAGACAATAAAAGTCTCCAGCGATTCTGGCAACCCCCAGACTCGCAATTGTACATTGCCAGTCGGGCAGTAATAACGGAGATGCGAGTCGCGATACGCATGGAGGGGTTCCACCCTTTTGCTCCTAAAACTTGACAAATTGTCTCCTCCCACTCCCAACAGCTTGTAGAATTCGCAATTCGTGCCCCTGGCAACAAACAACAAAGTATCCTCCGAGTTTAGGATACTTCGGATCGACTTTCACAATCAATCCTTCCAGAGGAAAGCCAATTTCATAACTTGCGATACGCAATCATTTTGCTCCTAAAACTTGCCAAAACTACACTCCCACTTCCAACAGCTTTTAGAAACCGCAATTTGTGCCACTGGCACCAAATAACCTATAGCAATAACAACTGTGATCTTGTGCGTTCTTTTGATAAGAAAGTAGAAGAAGAAGTCTGAGAAGATCTACTTTCGTATCAATCCTTCCAAAAGAACGCCAATTTCACAAAGTTTCCAAAACTGGAAAAAGAGTCCAACCGTCCAAATGATTCTAATTGAATTATTCTTTGTCATCGCGGAAACAGGATTTCCGATCGATAAAATATTGAATCAAAGTTGATCTTTAAAAACTGGCCATCAACTTTTGGCTCGCTTTGTTCTTTCGTATCAATTTCTTCGCTCGTTCCTAGCGACGTTCCTAGCATAGAACCCAGGAGCAAAAAGAAGGCAGTGAAAAACAAAAGTCAACAAAACGTTGAGCCAAAGTCTACTTACCATTCCGAGGGTCATTATTATCTGTAGGATTGCCAGCTTCGTCATTGTCTTCCGCCACGGTGGTCTTTTCCGCTGGCCGAGGACCAGCCTGGGTAATTTCGCTCCTTGCCAGAGCCGAATCGACTCTTCTACCAAGAGGACAAGTTATACGGGCCGCGTTCGTTCCGACTGTCTCGACAAGCTGGTGCTGGTACTGCTGGCCGGACATTTCGGAGATGGATATCTCCCAGTCACGCCACGGATGACACTTTCCAATGTTTTTACCCCCCAAGTCCTTTTACTTTCCTTCCGCTCGCTTTTTCTTTACTTTTTCAAACCATCCCAGCGAAAAGGAGAAAGACTCGAAGAGACGGCCTAAGGTAAACAAACTAAACGCTCTTTTCTGTACATCACATACAAGAGAAGAAATCGAGAGCTGTCCCAGGACTGGCTTAGAAGTCGTAATACTGAAGCTCAGGGAAAGACGAACAAGAGAGAGACGGATCGTAATCAACGCATGTTTCGTTCCACCTGCGAAATAGAAAGAAGAATCAAAGATTAAAATTAGTCTCCGAAATAGTAATCGAAAGCAAAAGAAACGTATCATGAACAGCCAAGGATAATTATCAAACGAGGGCTAAAAATCGACTCAATCCCGATTAAGTTAGTATTATTATTATTACGTATTGCCCACAATAAAGCTTAAGAACCCTTACAAATGATTCCCTAGCTATGATTCTCATCAACGATGCGTCAAGTGTTTGCAGCTCCCAATCTCATGCACCAAAGCTTTATAGGGCCAACCATCCTCTCAAGGTATTATCTATCCTGTCTTAGACCACGTATAGGAAGAGATAGGGCACTGCCGGGTCCGTAACTTCCCCTACCGAGACTGTCAAGCTTCGGCTAAAAACGAACGTTTTATAAGCGTTATCCAGTTGAGCTATTCGAAGGTTAAGTCCAAGCTGCAAACGTTCGCAGCTAGGGTCTAAAGGCCAGTACTGTTTACTAAAGCCACGTTCGTTTTGACCAAAGTTTAAGCTGACTTAAAAGTCGACCCAAGACTTTGTGCTTATAAGCGTTCGAGACAGGTAGACTTTGCTAAACTTTGGGCGTATAAGCGTTTTCTTTAGCTAGTCGACTTAAACTTTGGAAGTCGACTTTTAGTTTTGGTCCTAAGTCAGTCAAGTCTATAGCGTGTACTTTTGTGTCTAGACTTAAGCTTAACCCCGCCTCTTGTGTATATATCTCCTTTGTTGATATCAAACCATTCATATATTGCTTTTGTTTATTTTCTACAAGCAACGCCCCATGGGTGGAGCAATTGTAAACTTTTGCTTATAAGCGTTCGTTTTGACTCAAGATTTTCCAAGTCGACTTCGGAAAACTTTCAAAGCTTAGGCTAAAACGAACGCTCGTAAGCAAAAGTCAAGGAAGTCTGGTAAGTCTAAGTTTAAGTCGACGGTGTAAAACGAACGCGGCTTAAGGGTGCGTTTTATTGTGAACTGATCCGTTCAACAGTTCTTCCGTTGAACGGCTCTCGTTGACAATAAAACGTACATTCTGCAGGTCGCCGTTCAACTGGCTGAGTTGAGCTCTACTATGCACCTTGAGCACAGTAGAACGGAAGGCGGTTTTCGAACTGCGCGCCAAGCCATCTAGTTGAGCTGTTCACGCTAAAACGTCCGTTCAGCTGAACCCCGTCCACGCGAAAATGCCAGTTGAGCTAACTGGTCAACGCAGTTAGTCAGTTCCGTTCACAATAAAACGCACCCTAAGTCTACCCTGTCTTTTACGGTTATAAAGACAACCTTCCATGAAAGGAAATAACTACGAAACTGTTTCAACTTCTAAGCCGATTTACCTACAGTATACCCAACTTGTCCCTCTACAGAAGTTGAGTTGAAGTTTTGTTTCCTGGGCACAATAAAACATAATTTAGAGTACATTTAAACAATGAAAGTCTACCGCACGAAGCAGGCAAAAAGCACCGAGGATTGGAAACAATACCCAAATTAGACCTCCATAACTTATTCCCCGCTATTCGCTAGATTCTACATTCAGGTCAAAATGTATAGCCCAACTAGCAAAGTTGTCTTTCTTATTTACTTTAATAATTCAATACTAATTACGCTACGCGTGTCATACAAAAATATTAGATTTATTTAGTACTCTAAATATCTACCATTACTTTAATAAATTTATACACTGCAAAAAACGTATTTTTACTGGGACTAACTCCAGTTAATCCTAAGTTATGACGTTTTCCTTTGGGAGCCCTGATGCAACACTTTTTGCCCTAAATGCCACAAATTCACTGTTGCAACAGTGAATTTGTGGCATTCAGGTGCAAAAAGTGTAGCACCAAGGTTCCCAAAGGAAAACGCCATTAGATTAAGTCAGGTTAAGTAACTGCGGTCAAAGCCCACCCGAAACCAGCGACGACAATGTTGCTAAAGCACTGAACCTTGCTGGTATATCATTAAAACAACTAAAGTCATGACAATAGAACTATACTTTGCCAGTACTCGCACCGTTCTGTTATAACTGTTAGTTCCGCTAAACTAAATAAGCTCAAATTTTGTCCATTTGCTGGTACATCAAAAGCACACTTGCTGCCAAAGACAACGCAATTACGTGCTAAAACAGAGTCTACAGCGATGTTCATATCTTTTATAACAGCAAAAACAAGTTTTGACGTCAAGTCAAGGTGCTTCACAGTTGTAACAGTCTTGATTGCGTTTCAAGTTCAGCTCAGGAAAAGTAACGTTTCATATGTTCGAATATCAATTGTTATTAAATAACTAACAACACTCCAGTGATCGTCACAGCGAAAACAACAACAAAATAAACAACACTTAGACAACTTTACGCAATTGTAAAAAGACAACGTGAAGGTCGTGAACTCATTCGCGTAACGCTTCCTAAAACTAAATTCCATTTTCAAGGAACAAATATGAAGTACCTTAAAAAAAGGGGGGAAAAATCTCAAGATTTATATCCTGTCATTCTTCGTCGCCGTAATAAAACGTGTTGGATATTAGCCCTCCCGAATCACATCCTCATAAATCCTGCTTTGTGTAAAGCGTTAGAATTAGGTTGACACGAAAAGAAGTTGAGAATGCGAGTGAAATCCCTCATTACACAACACTGTGCAGAAGCCGGTGTTATCTTTTCCAAGAACATAAGAACGACGGAGAAAGAGAGAAAAAATAACACTTTATCACAGCGACGAAGAAGAGGGAGATTTTAAGAAGCTTCTTGACTTGACAATGAGGATATTCTCGGGCATACTCTGGAAGAGCATCCATTATAGCTTCTCCACTTATGAAAACATCGCGCTTCGTATCTCCTTGTGAAGACATAACAGCCTCTTTGGTACTCCTTGATTGCTTTTAACTCTTGTCTATCAAAGTCAAGAAAATTAAACTTCTTGGCTTTTGTTTCCGACTAACGTTTTTTCTGATACGGGCGCTTTTTCTAATTTACATTTCTAATTTATATTTTTTATATCTCTCTATTCTTCCAAAAGCAGAGAAAAATGAGGCAAAAAAGCGATCATATATCTTCGAGCTTGCTTTTTACTATACACAACAATCATATAGGCTACAGCAATCTAACGTCGAAGCCCAAATCTTTCCAGGGAGTACACACACTAATGATCATCTCTACTCCTTGTGTCAGCTTTACAAATGTAGCTTTCCTAAACAGAAAGTGTTCCCAATAAGTATGAGTGGCAAGAAAATCTTGTTTTAATAAACTGCAAAAAAATTCTGGTACCCATTCCCTTTAACATGCCAAAAAAGTAGTTACGAATAACAAGGAAAGTTTAAGTTATGAGTACAAAAATGTAGTTGGGAATTAACTCATCATTTTAATTTATAGAAATTTATAATTTATAACAATTAAAATAACACATTATTGCGTTGCAATAAGGCTTACCTATTCTCATTTTAAGATTATAGTGTATAATATTGGTACAAATTGGGTGATTAAGGATCCTGTACAGCTTAGCGTGTTACACCTCAACACCGTGAGATGGCGCGCAGTGCTTTGCATGGCTGTATATGAACGCGCATTGCTTCTGCGCCTAAAACGTAAAGCAGGATAACTTTCTAACCACGCATTCAATTTGCATGCAATTTTTCTTGAAGAACTTACGTAATGTCTAGTACAAGATTTCCTAAATTCGCAATCTTGCTTTTTCTCGCGAAAGTGAGAAACTAAATTGCGTTTTTCAAATAGATGACGGCCAAAATAAACAAAGTTAAACTTTCCCTTCATAGTATCTAGATTATTGTCGATAATTTCTGTTCAAATCGTCGTGAGTACTTCTAGTGTAAGACTGCTTCTGCCTTTCCCCGTGCTATCGTAGGACAGAAAGCTAAATTATAGAGGAATTTTGACGAACATTTGAAATTATCCCGAAAATTTGTTTTTAACGGATCTTACCATCTGGGTTGCTTCACACTTTTTGTAGTTCCAGTTCATTAGTTAAGTGTCAATGAAACAAAAAATTCAACGAACTTAATGCCCTTAATTATTCTCAAATTTCGATTCCCTCGCTTTCACCTTTACGTACAAGGCATCACGGAATTTGTCGCTTTTAAACACAGTATCCATACCACTAGTTCGTACCGCTGGGAAAACACGAGGCCAGTAGTAATTTATTACAATCCTCTGCGAGAAAAACTAAAAGATGTAAAAAAATCCAACTCTAGCATGCGAAGCTATATCGGATTCTACCTTCCCGAACTAAAAAGCCTTGGATGGAACAGCGAGACAAAACCCCCTTTCCCCAAATTTGAATACCTTTAGTGGCAACTTTAATGCATGTTCAATACCCCTATTTGCAATTCTAAAGCCCAGACACAAACTTTCCCATTCCCGGCAAAAAGTCAAAAGAAAAAGACCCATTTCATCCTTTCCCATGAACATCAACAGAGTTTTCTTTCACTTCCTTTGCCAAGAAGGCCAAGGGCAGCATGCCAAGAAAGGTCTACCCTCTTCCACAGTCAATACTTAGTCAATAATATTTATCTTCGGGCAAACTTTCGTCGTTTTAGGAATGCTGCAAGCTCACAAGTCTTATGAATAACAATAGTTCATTTTTTCCACCAAACTGAACCTCAAGAGACTACAATAGTGTGCGAAGCGATAGTTCGTGATTTCTTCTACTTAAAACAAAAATAAAACAAAACAATGAATGGTTCACGAACAGAAAACGAAACAAAAGAAAAAAACTTGAGTGAAAGTGAGCGTAATTGTTTTGCCCAGACTGTTAAATTACCCACTATTCGACCTGAAGTGCTATCCTTTTCTTAGTGGAGGTCAGGACTCACTGGATCAATAATCAAGAGTCTCAATTATTGGCCCAACCTATTCGCTTTCCCGACTTCTTGTCACTCGGAGTGGCAAATATCTGTCCGTTCTATACCTCAAGATGTCAAGAATATACGATAACGCACCTTATCTATTCCCTTTCCTCCACTAGTTTTATTGACAAATGAACAGGCAATAATGTTTTAATAAGAAAAAGCAGTTAACTTAGGAAGCTGGAGATTAGCAAACGCAGACAAAGCTTAGAAAATTGACTCATAAAATAAAACACTATTATACATTTTGTTTGAAAGTTTCATGTACGTAAGATGAGAACAAATATTAATTACATTTTAAATTAAGTAAGAAATAATAAATTTTGTATTATATTTAAAAAAAGCGGGAGATGTTAAAACATTCATCAGTAGATGTACTGTTCATCTATAAAAAAAACACCTAAAGTGTTCCCGTATAGCTTACGCTCACACCCCACGCTACCGCCAGGAAGCGCGCAGTGCTTTGCATGAGTGTGTATGAACGCGCATGGCTTCTGCGCAGGAAACGGCGAGCAAGATAACTTTATAACCACTTATTCAAAAGACATGATATTTTTTCTTACAAAATAAATTAAAATAATTTATACAGTTTGTCGTACTTATAGTTATCATAGTTTATAAGTAATGACAATTCGCAGTTTTTGCGTTTTTTCCCTTTGGTGAAAAATTAATTTGCATTTTTCGAATTACTGAAGGCAAAAATGGAAAAAATAGAATCACATCCGTCATATCCCACAACTGAGTATTACCTATATTACTGTCAAGAAGTTTTGTAAAAATCTCTTACGCTTTTTTAGGTAAGATAGCTTCTCCTTTCCATGTTTTCGTACCATAGACAGCTTAGCTTTATGCGAAATTAGCTTATTATCGCAAAAAAACTACAGATGGCGTTGATGTTCGTAAAAAGGAAATACATAGCTAATTACCGGCAAATTTCATACGCTTTGTTCTGCTTATGTCAAGTACAACTTGTCGCTAGTTTCGTGTAGCAGCACAATAAGACCATTGTCACATTAAAAAACAACTTTTGTCAAAAGTAGTATTTTTTTAGAACCAAGTTTATAAAATCAATGAAATTTTTTTAAGTCCATGTATATCGCGTAGTTAAAAACTTAATTTACATACCTCTAATTTATTGTGCATGGAAACCACTTGAGTACGAGTTGTGCAAGCTATTAGTATGCTAAGTTTAGTGTCCATGTATTTTCGCATGGAGTGGATTGGTTTAATCAAAAAGTTGTTGCGAAATTCCCCATGCCAACGGCCTTCACCGAGCTATCTAGTGCTGGAGACCTTGTTATAAGACTTTCCCACAGACTTGAAATAAAATACTGGATTTTTTCAAGCTAATCAAGCCTTAGCTAAAAACGGATAGCTTCCCTGTACAATTGCAATGACGTAATAAATTCCAGTAAAAATACAATTTGGCAGAAAGCCGGCTTTGCATTGTATAGAGTACAAAATATCCTCTACAATGAATCGTTGATGTTTAGTTTTAAAAAAAATAACTTCTATAACAAACGGTAAACTGAGCTAAATGTTCCAGAAAAGCCCTAAAGACTGTTCTTACCTTTTCCCAACCTCTTTCGAATGTAAGAAATCGCTCCAATGAAAGCAAATCTCAACAGAAAGTCATAACAAAAAAAAATTAAAAAAAACAGAGCTCTGAGCCATATCCATTCGTCAAGAAAAAAACCGCAGCTTCTGCTCTGCCACCCACCCCCTCCATTCACCCCAACTTGTGTTTCCCCTCTCCTACATTTCCTTTTCATCAGGGCTGTCATGACAACCAGAAAATGAGCGATATATTGCACAGGAACACGTACGCGTTTCAAACTTATCGTTTTACAATCAAGAATCCCCCCACATTACAAGAGGTAGCTAACTATCTGCGTCCCGCACAAAAAAGGGAACACAAATGACGTTTTTTATACACTAAAAATATTAAAATATTGATTTCTTGAGCCTAACGTTTATTTTTTGAGCGTAAAGGGTTTATTTCCCCTAATTAATTACCAATTTTAACTTCACTTGCCATAAAATTTTTTTTTTGCTTGTTGGGTATTTCCTACACCAAATTAGCTCTCATGACAAGATTTAGAGATTCTAAATACAGTAAGGCGGCTTGCGTGCTTATTTCTCCGGTTTCCACATCAGTCAGCGTCTAAATTAATTACTTAACTGTCTTATTCTTGTCTTCTTTTTTTATCTTAATCTATTTTGTGTCTTTTGTTTAAAGATTCTTGAGGATAACGAAGCTGTTATTATTGTTTGCCTTAAACAACTTTTGATTCTATTTTTCTGCTAACCTTGCTGCCAGGCAATTGGAAAGGAATCGATCGAGAATAATTTGGTAGATAAATGTGTTGAAATATTACTACCTAATAAAAGTCAGGTATTGCTGCCAGCATGTTTCTAGACGGAGTTTTAGGATTTGTATCTTATATTCTAGCTTTGTGGGCCAATTAGACTAATGGTTTTCACTTGATATGCGTGGCGAGAGCGGAAAAATACAGCTCCTACTCGCATTTAGCCTCAACTTAAGAGGAAAAGAAAGGCAAATGGCTTGATCGTAAGACGAGAGAACCACACAAAAAGGAAGAACGTGGTCACCTTAAAGCTATTTCTGGGTTTCTCTCAAACACACATGCATACACAGACACGTCCACGCCAGCTACTCTTGAATACAATAATAAGAACTTGACCGTTTTCCTTGCCAAAATACGAAAATGGACACGAATATACCCATGAAGGAACGCTTAAAAAGATTTTTTGTTTCACTTTACCTTCGTTGAGGGAGGTGTACAGTTGAGGAGAGATGACGAGTGAGTTTTGGGGACTATCACATAAGGGAAACGGAGCTTTAATTTTCACTACTCCTGGTCCAATTACACTAAAATAGGTACGACTGCAAAACTGGGCTAACTTCACGGTCCAAACGTCATTGTTTATTGACCTCCTATTACGGCATGTAATGCTCAAGGAAGGAAGATTACCGCGGAGGAGTGCCTAAAATATTTCAAAGCAGCTAAAGCAGAGTGCGACATCTATTGAATGTTACAATAACTAGATTCTTATTACGTGTATTTTGGGAAGTATTGCAGAATTGAATTGGTTTGAATTTATTGTGGATGAATAAGAATGCGATAAAACACTTCAACAAGTTTTACTCAGAATGCTTTTAGGAAACAAATTTGGAAAATAAGTCTAACTAGTACTACCACCTCGTGACCGATTCCCTACTAAAAATCGAATGTTCAAATAAGAAATTGTACAATTTTATGCGGCAACGCGACACAAGGACTACGATGTACCCAACACAAAGACTAAAGTCCCGGCTGAAGGACTACGGTTCCATAATCTTTCCAGGAACCAATGCCATTTCGATGGTGATTTTTCATTGCGATTTCATTAAATGGTGACGAAAATACGTAAAAGCGTCAACTTGGAGAACAATGTTAACGACCAGGGCTTGCTGTATTACACCACCAGGAAAAATTTGCAAGAGACAACGGAAAACTACGTTTAGTTTCTTAGCTTTTCTGCTTCACGGAATGTGCTTCAACACGATTTCTTGCGTTCGCCAATCGCCTATTAACTTAACAAGACAACACGAACGAAAAAAAATAATAGAAAGAGAGGAAGAATAAGTTCATGCACAAACAGGACATCATCACTGACCACATTTTTAATTGTAAAGGGGGAAGTAAGGGGCACTATCGACAAAAAAGTAAAATAATGATAAGCTTGTCAACTGGGATGCGTAGACCGTGCAAATGATTTCCTGTCTAGTTGAAAGGGGACAGCGACATCGAGAGATTTCCAAAGAGTTATAACGTTTTTTTTTCTTTCTACCACATTTTCTTTTGTTCCACAAGTCTTTTTCTTTTTTACTAATCTCCTTTTCCTCAACACCGCGTCTCGTAAAGTCCCGAGCGTCCAATATAACGCACCCATTTAATAACATCATGATCAGAATAGTTTAACTTGGGCTCAAAGACCTTTAAGTAACGAACTTTGAACCCAGACGGTGCAAAAGGTACCTAATTATACAAATAGAGAAAATTAATTCCTTAATATTAAAAGAAATCGGATTTTACTTCGAAGTTCATAGAAATGGGTGGGCGCGTCCATTTCTTTTTCGTGTCCGTTTGCAGCAATTCAATCTCAGCGGAAATCTGCGATTCTTTCATGCCTCCCATACGCTTGATCCTGAAAAACATAGACGGATCGATCAAAAGTTAGATAATCTGTTATTAACCTCGGACTTGTTGACAACAAAATATTTTTTTTTCTTTTTTTTTTTTTACTTCCAGACAATAGCATTTTCAGAAGCTTTATATTTAGCTTTGCCCTTCATGCAAAGCAGCTGAACGCCTGAAGTATTGAGTGGGGTCGGAATCCGGACTTCAATCTTTTGAGCCAGTAACGAAGGTTTAAAGTTGGATTTGATGACAACTTTGACTTCCATTTTGGTTCGGCCAACTTCTCGGACTAAGGGTATAACACGGAAGGGCAACGAGATGTCCTTGGTTGTGCGATACCTGAAATTTTAGAAATTTCAAAATTAGAGAAATGAGAAAATTTGAAATAGGAAAAGAAATATTGAAAGAATAGAAACGGAGCAAAAAACTTGCTTTTTTAATTTTTTTTTTTTTGGTTAACACCACAGCATTAGAAAAACGCACAAACCTCATAAGCTCAAATTCGCCATCAGGTGGAATAAAGCTGATAGAATGTTCAGTTTCGAATTTAGACAGCTTGACGCATTGATGGAATTGGCAGTCGTCAATGGCAATGGATGTTTTACCGCTGGCGGTACGCGTTGTGTCATCCGTTGTGGTACCTTTCTTGGCCTCCATAATGATCTTATCGTTGATGCCAAACTTACACTCGGGCATTCCAGACAGGTATGATTTCATAAGAACTTTCCCAGCCACGTGAGCAGAAAGGACTTGCCCTATAATCAATGATTTTAAAAAATAGGCCGAACGTTTTTAGTTGCAATCTGAAGGCAGTTGAAGAAGGGAAAAGTTTACCTTGCGGGGACATGAGTAAATTAACATGCTCCATAACATCCAGGAAGAGTTCGTTACGACGGTACTTGATGCCTTCTCTTCGCCATCCAATCTGTCCTGTGACTTGGGAGGTAATTTGGGCTTGTTCTTCTTTGGTTTGAGACTTGATGCCTTGCTGAGTGATAAAGGTTTTCAGGACGCCTGTATCTGTGTTTTGAGGATAACCAAAATCCAGGATTTCTGCAATAAAACAAGTTAATTAGTTACAATTTCTGTAGTAGAAATGGTATATTAATTTCTATAGTAAAGTCTAATGTACGCTAGCGCTTTTTGATACACAACTGTTACAAGGAAGAACCTGTTCAACCAATTTAAACAAGGTCATAGAAACTCGTTGAAAAAATCAACTTCAAGGACTTAAGGGGGAGGTTTTCCTTACCATCCAAAAGTTCATAGATGAGGACAAAATTGTTTTTGACGTTTTCCTCGGAAATCTTTCCAAAGTACGACTGCATGACCTCCGTAACTTTGAGGAGGAACTCGAACACCATGGCAGCGTTTACATTTTGCTTGGTTACGGCTGCCACCCAAATGTTGGCACGCTATAAAGTGAGAAGAGAGATCAATAATTACATGCTTCTTTTTCTTGATTAAATAATTGAGTTCTTTTACTTTGATATGGAAGAATGACGTCCTAGCAATATTGGTAACTGGTGAGCGAACTTGCTGCCTGGCATGAATTACATTAACTCGGAAGGCGTCTACAGCATTTCTTCCAATATCGTCTCTGTAGACCCTGGAAATCAGGACCTCGCCTTTGTGGTTGTAGATAAATAAGCCACCAATCATGGTGGAAGTTTCCTATATACACCCAAATACCAGAAGTTAGCTAAAGTATGAGTAATAATCAGAATGACACCATTATAGGTATTGTAAAGTCAAGTCAAGAGTTAAGCCTTGCACGCTTAGAGGGAGCTTTGGCACCCCCAAATAATCGATCACAAAGTTCAAGATAAACCATGTTATTAAACAAGAAGTTAATCTACTTACTAAGAAACTGAACCAACAATTATAATACTTCGTCCGGCAAATTTAAAGCTGTTTTTCCTGACAGATCACCCAGCCTCGGGGGCGGATTCCGTCGTTTATGGTTTATGTCGATTTTTAACAACTCTGCTATCGATTAGAGAAGAATGCAATAGTGATAGAAATAAAAATGTGGGATATTTGAATGCTTAACAGCGTTTTCATCCACTATCGCGTTAGTTAGCGTAATATTAAGCCTAAATTATCTTCTAAAGTTAAAAGGTAGTGTTACTTATTACTTTTAACAAAATAAATCTTAAATGAAAAGCAAGTTAATTTAATATTAGTATTTTACTGTCCCTTATGTTTTCTAAGATTGTTGTTAGATTGCCATTTGTTTTACGTGTTTATATTAGTGAACTCAGCAGTATGTCTTGTTCTCAGATACTAGGCTTTAAAGTACATAATTGTTATTCATTTCATTGGCCGTCTAGCATTGTTTGAAGGTTTTCTGGTTATAAACACCAATCTCTTGACTAACCGATAGTTCGCGAAGTGGCGTTTGTAGGGCTTCCGGTACAAGAACTATGTAGATCATTACTTTTTCTTCGCTCTTGGACCCGTTTTGCTTTGTTGAGTAGCACTCAATCGAATACTTATAGAAGGCTTTACATAAGCGTTGCGCTAGGTGCTCAAACATTTGCTCAAGAGGGTATTTCTGGGATTCATAGCTCTTTTAAATTTAACCTGATAAAGTATTGTGGACATTAAACATCTGAAAAAAATCACACTGACCCTTTTTCATAATGTGATTTGGTTCAGGAAATGTCATTGGATTTCGATTGAGAAGTGTAACAAATAGTCAGAAAACTTCACAAGCGACAGAATGTGCAAGCGGAAGTATACGAAGAGCGCCAAGGGCCAAAATGCGATTGGGTTAAGCTTAAAAACGAAAATACAATGCAACAACAAAGTGAGAAGTGATATATTGTATAGAACGCGAAATGTATTTGATAGTGTTATTTAATACGATGTACATTTGGTATTTTTTTCCCTATTGGTAACATATGTTTAATTAAATTCACACTCCCAGACGCATTTTGTGCTATGTACAACCACGCAGACTTTTTAATGTTGTTGCCTGCTTTTATTATCGTTTACCCCTAATGGATCGCTTTATGGCCTTATTGGCGCTCCTTGTAGCTGTACGAAATAAAAGATGTAGATAAGGGTTTCTTTACTAACATTAATTTCAGGAAAACACAAGCCCGTATATATCCTATAATCATTAGGATACTTTTGGCCATGCAATTATTTCGTAGAAAGCTCCTTCATCCCCCAGAATATGCGCATTTCGCAATTTTTCTGTGCTGTTAACAAGCGGAAAACTAATCAATAATTCCCCCCGTATGCTCCAGCTGGAGCATCGTATATTACTCAATGGAACAAGTGCATAGTATTACACGAAGTTTATGATTAGCGCTGGATTGCACAGTTGATTGAAATGCACCTCAATCAGTGGACTGTGGACCCATTCTTTCCCAATATATACGGAGATTAGGTAACATATGGGTTTCGAGGTATGCCATTTAATGTCACGTAGAAGTGCTGCTGAATGCAGTCGGTTCCAGTATCCAATTTGGTGCCCGCTATTCAAGAAATGGCTTAGGGGACGTCTGGAGCAGCCAACCTCAGTAATTAAGAAGTTCTTCAGGTATGGTGATTCCCTCCCTATTGTTTGACATATATGGACATATATGTCCTCGTTCTCGTTCTGTCGATAGTAATGAAGACACACAGTTTATAGTTTGGTTGGTCGAACGGTCATTAAGAAACCGTATAGGATATTGTATTCCATTTTACCGCCCTTGTGAGAATAGACCTCTACGGGAAAGTCTCCGCCAAGCTAAATGGAACTCCGAGGATCGGAGGACGTAAACACATGGATTATACAGAAAATGAAGGAGATACAAATCTTTGCCATAGCCTGTCAGGACGAAAAGTGATGAACACCGAAACAGGTTGACTTGATCGCAAAAGAAAAATCCTACAAAGTTCCCTACAATGGGTAAGGTAAATATCCAGAAGGGGATCATGCCTAACGTAATATTGACAGCTGCTCACATTTCCAATTGCGACACGGAGGGAAACAAAATTGGAAAACACCCGTTCGCTTGGGAAGTGGTGATCGTATTGTTCACAGGGAATTCGTTACTATGGGTAGGGGATACATAAGGTATTGCCGTGTCGATGACACCCGGAAGAGTGTGGGGCGGCTGAGTCAACGTAGTAGAAACCGAACGGAAGCTGTGGAAATGATGGGGGAAGAGATGTCGAGTGCTATCCGCATTTTCAAAACAACAGGTGCGCAGGGAACTAGAGTTGAGATCGGTATGAAAGAGTCGAGTGGCTTGTCGCCAGCGCCGTCGAACACTGCAGTACACAGTGAGATGTAAACTTGTGCAAACGACTGATAAAACGCCTACGATCATCCAAATGACTTGATGATGGAACAGAAGGACAACGCAACCGACTGGGAGCAAACCAGACCAATATGGCGCCGTAATGGTAGCGACCACGAAGAACCATGTAATGAGGATGCCCAAATTGGCGCGCGTGTTGGTGAAGTGGTGCGATGCCAAAGCGGGTTTGGGATGGCCAAATGGAGGTCTATAGCCGCAAGGGTTAGAATGCTAAGTAAAGACGCGAACGGGACGGAGAGGAACGTGGTGCCGATTTGGCACAACAAAGTGAATTGTAAATAGAAAGATGAGTTCCAGGCTGTGATACAAAGCGATAACGACGTCAGCGCAACAGACTGCAAGCCAAAAAAGATTTCGTGGGTTCCAGAGCGCCGGGCTTGCGAAAATCACGAAGATCACAACGAAGTTAGCCAAATAGCCCAAGGAGAGCTTGGCGATTCGGAGAGTGATGATGTGAGGGTAGAAACACGTAACAGGGAGGCGATGCTGGAGCGAAAATATTGAGTAACTCAGACAAGATCATATTTGTTGATCGGAATTGTCACCACGGGTTACAAATCCTTGGTTTTTAATTTGTTTGGATAAAGTAGCGATTCCATGCGAGAGTAATATGAGACGCACGGAGAGATTCGATGAGCGACGTAGAGTACAGCTGAAAGACTCAAGGAGTTGGAACCTATTGGGGTTTATGTCAGATAGGACCATACTTGGTGGCTACACGCAGGTCAGGAACCTGATAAATTGCTTGTACTTTACTTTGAGGTGAAGAGAAGAATAGGTTTGGTACGAGCTGGATCGCTTGATTGTGGGGGTAAATATATAGCAAGCTATTGCTGCTCAAATGCCTTTTTTTATAATCTTGGGTTGTCCGCGGGAGATCAGGAGATATACCCACGGAATCCTGCTGCGCTTATTATACTGCCATTTGACGGAACCTATATAGTCGCGGTGTTTGGTATACGCTGCTGTACCCCACTCAAGCGTTCTTACAAAGAAGTGGGTACATATCACTTTGTGATAGTTCTACTGTTATAGAGTAAACTCTTTTTGTTGTAAATTCTTGTACTAATTTGTAGAAAGGCAAAACAATTCAGTTAGAAAACAGTCTACTTTACTTACTTTTACAAAAAGTTTTTACGTCGAACAATAAAATAAAACACGACATACCAAAGCTTGACGAACTTATAAGTAGTTTATGGTTGATTCTAAGGTATCTTATTTCGCCAACGTCTCATTTTGGGTATCTCAACCAACATTTGGTGGCGTTGCCTGAGAGTCTTCACGCGTGAAAGAAATATATGGCTATAATAAGCCTCAGGGAATTGTTCATACCTTTCTTAGACGCTTACATATAGACAAGTACAGGAGCTTAACAATAAACCAATGGAAACTGGAATACTCAAGGTTTGTAACATTTGTATCCTAAGTGTCTTCTCTTTTCATTTCATTACTTTATTGATCCGTGCTGTTTCTGGTATTTCTATGGTTTTCTTTTGACGTGTACTGTTTCTTGTCTTTTCCTCTCCTTTCCCTTGAGGTTTGAATCTGTGGTTGACGGGTCTGAAAGGTAATTATTTTATTCTAAAGAATACGAGGTTTGTTATCCAACCGCATTTATTTTCCTAGGAAAAAAGGAAGGCGCAACAAACACGAACTCACTTTCGGATTACTGTCGTATACAAACACATTACACACAACGCTTTCAATGTACGAAACAACAATTACAGGTATGACTTTTGGATTATTTATTTCTTCTCGTGGTCCTTTGGGTAAATACGAACTCTTTTTAACAAAAACGTTGCAAGTTCGAAACAAACGAAAAGAAAATTGGACACAAACAACGTTTTCAATTGTCTTGCTAATTTATAATAAATTGTCTGTTCCTTTCAGGAAGGTTTGTTGGCTTCATTGCGCATTGCGTCGATCCTCGCGCAGATCTTTAATGCAGGGCCCAGCTTCATGGACATGGCGCCCATTAAATGATCCGCTTTTAGAAGCATGAGCGCCTGACCGTCAATCTCTTGGAGCGCGAAGTCTTCGGCGTAATCGGAACAACCGGGTAAATTCCGTACGAAATCTACTACTTCGTTCACGGTCCATTTAGCGAAATTCGGCTTTTCCTTCACGGGCTGACTGGCCCCGCCTACAGGAGGCAAAGGTGTGGCCGAAGGACTTCGCAACTGTTGCTGCGCAGCTAGCGCCATTAGTTCTGCGTCCAAAGACACTTCGCTCTCCGTAGGTGGCAGCATGGTGAATTCCGCCAAGGATTTGGCGGGATTAGTATTCGGGGAAACTAACGGCGCCGGTGGCAGAACCTGAAAGTTACGAAAATGTTTAAAAGAAATGTCAGTTTATTGTCTTTATATTTATTTTTAGTTTTTTCTTTAATTTACTATACCCATTTTTCTTATTATTATTATTTTATTTTTTTTACCTTAAACGTGTTAGCATCGCCCAGCTTTTCGGCTGGTTTGCCACCCCAGTCCGATAAATCAAGCTTCGTTTCTGTCAAAGGACTCTTGGAAATGGTATTACTCTCTTCAACAGTTTTCCTGGGAACGAATATTTTCATTGGTAAATTATTAAACGAAATGAATTATTTCGATAGACTTTGTTTAAAACATTCGAAATTGTAACAATATTATTTAAAAAAATATTTTTTCGTTTTTACTTTTTGGCGCAAGCTGAGCTGCAGAAGCGTTTATGGCGCTTGAATTTACTACTGGAGTCCGTTTTACGGCAGGTTTCGCAGGTGGATAAAGAACCTCCTCCGCGGGGCGCAACGAGGGGGGCAGAATCCAGGGCCATTTTCTTTTCTACAAGTTCTGTAATGTGGATGATTTCCCTCTTTGGGTAGGAAAGCAAATGACCCAAAACAAAAAAAGTATTTTGGGTGGTAGTACTCACTAGGTGGCTCTTCTGGTGCAATCATCTCTGGTCGGGTGGTGTTGGAGTGGAAGGATTCGCTGAGTCCTCTGCTGACTGGGAACGGCTCCGAAGATTCCTGGATTACGAAGTCGCCCAAGACGTGAGTCAAGATCTGGGGCCGAGGCCGGACGATGGCCCTCGGTGGGGCAGGATCTTTGTTGGTATTCTCGAGCGAGTTGTGGGTGTGCAGTGAGCTAGTAGTCTGACCTGAATGTTCCATCGGCAAATGTTCCTTCATTACTGTATCTGAAAAAGCAAAGATTTTGGTTAAGGATCATTTCCATCCAAAATTTATTTTTCTTAAGAAAAAGACTTATGCACGCTATCCCTACTTATTGTCTATTTTACCTTGACTGGGAGGTTGCGCGACCTCTAGTAATGTAGGAGGGGGCGTGGTATCCATTTGTATGTTTTCTTTGCCCTTTGTGGGGGAGTTTTCCATGCTAAGGGCAGGCGAGGGTGCGGAGGGCGGTTGTGGGGTTGTAGGGGGAGGGACTGGGGTATTAACAGGCGCGGCATGGTTCACCTGGGCTTGGGACGGCGTGGACACTTGTAAAGTAGCCGTGGTGTACGCTGAAGTTGGATTTGAAGCCACAGAACTGACAACAGCGCATGGCGGGACAGATAAGGTGGGCGTGGTTAGGGAATTAGTCGTTAAACTGACGGTCGGATTGGTTGCCATGCTGACCACATTCCCCATATTGGACAACGCCACAAGATTTGGGATGTTTGCCGGAAAGTTTGGCGGTAAATTGGTTAAGAGCTGTTGCCCTGGTTGCATGCTTAACGTAGGAAGGTTGGACATGATGGGCGTGGTCACGTTATACATGGAACCCATGGGAATACTGAGCATTTCGCTGGATTGAGAAGTTAAGACGTTGTTTTGGGGCGTGCTCTGTGCGATAATTTGGGCGGTAGGCGTGGTGATGTGTTGAACGTGCGACTGCGACGCTTGTGACGTTACTTGGGAATGAAAATGGGATGGATGGGGGGCGGGTGCGATAGGTTTATAGAGGGAGCGTGTTGGGGCGACACTGAACTGTGAAGGAACCGAGACTTGCGCTTGCACATTGGAAATAGATACCGCTAACGGTGGTACATTGGGAGCCGAAGAGACTGGAGGGGGCGGAGCCTGATTGGGGTTTGGGCTCGGGGAGGAGTTAATTGTAGGAGGAGGCTGAAGTGGTTGAGCGACGCTGGTGGTGGTTAACGTGGTACTGGTCGACGTTGCAGACACAGAACCATGGTAGTTGTTGGGTTGATTCGCCTGACCCGCCGTGAACACGAGTCTAAAAAGAGAGTAAAAGATTCGAATTTGAAATCGATTTATGGGAAGACAAAGCATACAAGTTAACAAAGCCTACAAGTGATTGATCTTGACCCTCAAGCCAATTATTTTTTTTTAAAATGAGATTCGCAGGTGCAAATGGAAATTGGGGAAGTTGTGATCGATTCTGATATATTGATTTGTGATAGATTCTGATAGTGGTAACACTGTGATAGATTTTGAGAAGTTCTCCCTTACTTGGCCATATGCATTTGGTGGGGAGGCGGAACCTCTTGGTTATGACTGGAAGTTTGTTGTTGCTGATCCGTTGGCGGATGTTGTTGCGTGTTTTGCTGAGGCGATTGCAGTTGTTGTTGCGCAGATTGCTGCTGGGGTTGAGATTGGGGATGGTGGTGGAACTGCATCTGCGTGGGAAAGGGGTGAACTTGGAGGGGCTGCTGTTGAAACTGCAACTGGAATGGCTGAAATATACAAAAAGTGGCTTAATACAAACTCAGTTAAGAAGACAATTTCGTTACGTGAGTTCCTAATTCGAATAATTAGTTAGTAATTCGAATAATTAGTGCAGTAAATACTAGTTAGCTAGCTTAATTGGTCTGAATTAAAGCTGGGATGGAAAACTTTGTGCTTTTTACCTGTTGTTGAAACGGATGAATTGTTAAGGGGTGTTGGGTCGTCAGCTGGGCTTGAGCAATAGGGAGAAGATTGGGTTGCCTGATAGCTTCCGGTTTGGGGGAAATATTGTTTTGACCAATTTTATTGGCAGGTTTCCTCGACTTAGGCTGTGAAATATAAAATAAAATTTAAAATAAAGTTTAAACTGTGGGTATGAGCGAAGTACTCCCAATACTTACACTGGGTTTAGTAACGGGGGCGTTGCCGGTACTTGTCTGAGTGGCCACAGAACTCGCAGGGCGGATTGGTGTAGGTGTGGTAGCTGCGGAGGAGGGTAAGATTGTTAAGGGTCGCGGATTCGGAGTTTTGGGCTGCAACATCGCATTGGAATCCGAAGTTCTTGGTCTCACGGCAGTCATTTGCGGTCCCGTATTCACTGGAGGAACTGCTGCATGCATAGCTGAAATAGAAACATGTTTTGATAGTATTTCTTCCTGGGTACTTTATACTTCCTGGGTACTTTATAGATATGCATATACATATCTATAAAGAGAGAGGAAACAATAACAATACTTACAAGCCTGCATCTGTTGAGGGTTATGTGTAGGAAAAATAATATTTTCGTTGGATGGACCTCTGATAAAAATCTGATTTTGCAACAACGTGGGTTGTTGCATTCCATTGGCAGCTGTCGCCCACGTTAGGCCATGCGGTAAAGCACCAAACGATTGAGGCATTTGATAGCACTATAATGGTAAATTAATTAGAAACTGGGAATAGTAATGCATTATAGATAATAATTCTAGGAACAAAATAGGTAAAAAAATAAATAAAAAAAAATAATGATAATAAAAAAATGGTTTCATTACTTGAAGGGGACTGAGCAGTTGAGCAGTCTGCCCGGATAACATAGCAGTGGAAGGGGCTTGAGTTGTGATTATCTGAGATTGAGACACGTGCATCATATTTCCTTGCGCGTTATTCGCTTTCATCGCATTGGTCCCCGCTACGGACATAATAGGGGATTTGGGCGAGATTCCATTCACCACTTGCAAATAATTCTGTCAAGCAAAGTCAAAGATGTTGAGATGTTTCACTATAGATTTCTCTCTTAATGTACAAGGCGAAAAAAGGCTTACTTTAGGCATTTCATTAGGTTTCGACCCGTTAGACTGATTCGTCATGAGATTGGGCGGATTGTTGGGGTTAATCAGCTGGCCAATGACTAGCGTTTGATTGGTGGTGGTCGGGATTGTCGTATAACCCGCATTTCTGGCGCTATTAAGTAACTGCGCCCATAAAGCTCCATCAATAGTTCCTAAAAAAACAGAACAGCAATTTAATTTAAAAAACAATAATTTAACAAACATAACTTTCGAACCTGTTTGATTAGTCTGGATCATTTGTTTGCCAGTAGTTATCATGTGAGGAGTAATTTGACCTGGTTGAAAGGCTTTCCCGGCCGTAATTACCTGCCCAAGATGAAATTTACGTACATTAATCACAAAATCGTTTACCAATACAATGGCAAAGGAAGCGCCATCTAACTTAGTGGATAGAATACCTGAATAGGTTGCCCCATTCCCGCAGGCTAAACATACGATTTCGTTAAGAAACGGCAACAGAAAGTTCAGGAGAGAGAAAAAAGTGCCAGTAATTAGTTTCTCGGTACTTACTTGGATGGAAGGGTTCATTCCTTGTTGTAGCGCAATATTTCCCGGCTGCATAATTATAGGCTGGCCTTGAGTATTGTAGAGGTGTTGGACATACGCCGAATTGGCTTGTAATTGGTGAGGTTGAATGAGTTGAACCTTTTGATCATAAATCTCTTTAAGTCGTAATAGCTTTCAAGGGAGCAAAACCAAAATTTTAATGATTTTTTTTACTTGCTGCATTGGTGCGGCTTGCTGAGAACCCGGATGGTTTTGCATGTTTGGTTGATTGGGGTTGTTCATAGTCATGGTTTGAGGGTTCATACCAGTAACGGTCCCCATGCTCGTCATCGTCATACCAGCCATGTTCGCCATATTAGCCATGCTCGCTATCGCTCCATTATGCCCGTTATTAGCTATGCTCGTTACCGCTCCACCTTGGTTGGGCGGGGCTTGGTGTACAGACTGGAATACGAACTAAACACCAATAAGAAAAGAAACTGATATTTTTATGTCTGCGGCCATTAAATTATTGAAAAAATATGTCTTTTACGCGAATAATAAAGAAATTAAACTAAACAATTAACGCCAAATAACGAATCAAATAATGAATACCAAATTACTTATAATGTTAAGTTATAATAAATCAAATAGCTTAAATAAAGTTAAAAGGTATAAGGTCTTATTTTTTATAAACATTCATTTGAGTTGCCTTTGAAGCGCTGTTTAATTTTTTTTAAACCTGGGGTTGTTGTGGCTGTTGGTGTGCTGCCATGTTTTGAGCTGTAATTAAAGAGGCCGTGGGTGGATTAGGTGTAGGTGGCGCTGCCGACGGCGGGGGCTGCTGCTGCTGTTGCCCCTGCCCAGTGCTGTCTGACTTGGGCGTTTCGCTCATGAGTTCGGTCCTTTCCAATTAACCTAATAAGTTATTGAGTGATAATTACAATTCATTACGACAATACAGCTGGAGTTTTTTCCTAGGTTTAAAATTCTTTTAAGACTATGTTAATTATCAAAAGTACAACGCTTGAACGGGCAATCGCTAATTATCTATTTTTAGGAAGGAGACGAAAAAAATGTGTACCCAAAAAGGTTACATTTAAGTTGAGTTTCTATTAAAAAATAAAAGAAAACACGTTCGTAGAGGAAAATGTAAAACAAGTTCCGAGATTTAGCAGTAAGGTTCTATATAATACGCATGGTGGGAAAGGGGGTTAAGGGGGCAGCTGGGAATACGGCTGGTAACAAAAGAGGATCACAAAGACATTGTGACGTTGCAAGGCCAAAAGCCGGTACAGACACGGGACTGATTATTCCCTATTTCCTTTTTGGGGATGTTTGTTGGTTGCCAATGGAAGGAAGAGGATAAGGAGGGGAAAAGCGAGAAAGAGAATTTGGCTTTAAGGAGGAGGAGAACAAACAGCGAAAGGAAAGGGAGTAGTGGACTGACGAAAGGGGAGAATAGAGAGGCAAAGAAGAAAAGGCAAGCGCAGATTGGATTCACGCCTATGCCTGAACCACAAGACTCGCGCCAAAGCCCAGACAGTGGGACGCTTGCATGCTCAAGGAACGTGGTTCCCGCGCAACGCCATGCGCGACGGGTCCTCTGCAAGGGCGTTATATGCCAGCACAGCAGACTTAGAAAGCCTCCTTTACGGGAAAGAGAACGTTAGGCGATCAATAAGCAAGGAGCTTATCCAATGGAGGAATACGCTGGAGGGCGTTAGTTACAAGGGGTCCTGCCCTAAGCCTGTTCCATGGCCCTCACAACCCCCAACTAATAATGGAGTCTCTCAAGCCTCGCGGGACCATAAGGGGCAGACCAAAAGAATAATTAATGACCAAGGTTTTTTTCTCCCTCTCTCCTCTCTTTCTCTTCTTTCGGTTTCCCTTTTTACCTTCCCTTGTATCCACGAACGCATTTTAGAAGTCTGGAAAAAGTTCCAGGGGGTCCACGCTAGAGAGCTTAGAACCTGACGGAAGAACAATAACACTTAATAATAAAAATATGAAACGGGAGGAAAAGAGATTTTCAGTTAATCGGATACGAATATCGCGTCCTTCCCAGACTCAGCTGAATGTATTTATTATTTCCGTCTCTGTGTATGTGGGGGGGAAGGAGGTAAAAAGTGACGGTTGGATTTCAACAAACATTCGATCTCCTGGAGCAAAGGGTAGGGTAGAAGGGGGGTTGACAACTAGCAAAGAACGAATAATGGCGAACGGGGAATGCGCAGTTGGGACTGCGCCCAGGCGTTCCGTACTGGAAGTTCTTAATGATAGGTCCTTTTATCGGACCTTTTTATCGAACCTTAATCGTTTTTTTCTTGGGTGGTGGGTGGGGCGGTGTATTCAAAGAGTCGAACAAGTAATCACATATGTAATACTGTACTGTACTATACAAAAGACAAAGTTAAAGAGAATAAAGTTTGAGAAAGCGACGAGTAGCCTAGTGGAATTGCGGAGTGCAATTGGGACCTAAACTCTGCCCAAGTGCAAACGACGGGAAAATGTCTGCGTTTAGTTTTCATGGTAGAAACGACGATAAGAAAGCCGATTCCAACTATTTCTTTTATTACTGAATCATTGCTTCGATGGTAATATCCGAAACAATTAGGATTCAAAATTTGGAAAGTCCGTTTTTTGTTGACAAAACAAAGGAATGGGGATTCAGGAGGTGTTTGGGGGGAGAGAGAGGCGAACTGGTCTTTTTACTCTTTGGGGAGCTTACTAGTTTTTCGGAATTCTTTTTCTTGTGTAAAATCAAGCACTCCTACGTTTCTAACATCAAAACTAAGCTATCTTTGGTGTAGGTTCGGGCTATAGCTGTAGGCTTCATTGTCTGAGGTATTGCCGGTTAGCAAGGATAAAGGAGGCAAGTTGGGATCGATCTTAGACTCTCAGACTGGATTCTTAGGCCCTATGACTATCCATATACAGATATGGATTTTCATTTGCTTGGCTTTGTTAGGATAGGAAAACCTAAGCAAACGCGAAAACACTGAACAAACCTAAAACATTACAGATTTCTGCCATAACTTTCAAGCCACTATTGGGTGTTTGGGTCAACTTCCAAGGCTTGGATATAGTAAAAAACATGAATGCGGTACTACAATTTAGAAGAGTTCAAGGAGTGGGCAACAAAAGAACATTGTTTTGCACCATGACTGGCATGACCTCGTTTTGCAATGCAGTTGATTGAGGTTGAACTTGGAGCTTGGCATGGCACTTTTTAAAAATTATCGTAAGGTTTTACAACAACTTAGTTCGGCCGAATTAATCCTCAAATAAACCAGGAATAACCCAAAAAGTGCACTTACGTGATGTAATTGGAGGAGACTTGAGGAACACCAGCTCAAATATGCTGTAAATCCGATTTTGCAAAAAACAAACAAAAAAAAACGGTCACATGTACACAAGCCTTCCGTTTAATTCACACTAAGGCACTGCAAAGTTCTGACATATTATTTTAATATTGTTTGCAAACAAATGTCGAACGAAAACTACGCGAATGACTTTTATTTGTGTCTGGCTCCAATCGAAGTTTGGTTCTTTTTTTTGTATTCCCCCCAAAAGAGGCACGTTTTCCGGTGGCCTGCCTTTTCTGAGAGAAGAATTCAGTGTTGCTCTCCGTCCAACGATCACCAAAACGGTCGTGCGCTCCAAGAAGGCACGGCGAACGCAGTCGAAGAAGTGAAGCTTCGCCGTACAAAAAGGGAGGAGTCAAGTCCTCCCAGGCGCCTTTGCGCAACTGCACTAGCTCAGAAGGGTCCGTTTTTAGGTCGCTGCGCCGAATTTGTGGCGCATATTTGTGGTTGGTTCCTGTTTACCATTGGCTGCAGTGAAGCCAGGCACCCAATGGGGGCTTGGGCATTTGGGCTTCTAATAAAAGCTAGTAATCAATGATCAAGGCGTGGTTTTTTGTTGCTTGCCGTTAACCCAACGTGCCAATGCCGATAAGAAAAAGGAGGACATGAAAACCTAGTTCTGGAAATAAAACCCACCGGGTGGGACTGGAGGCCACCCCACTCTCCACCCAACCACCTTGGTCGTTAACATTCTTTTATATTTCATGGGGCTTTTTTCTGACTTTTTCTTTTCCCTTCTTTTTTTTAAAAATCCAGTGAGACTGACGAGCAATGAACTGTGGGAGAGATAACGATGCTTTATCACGAATAGATAGGCAATTTCTTTGGGTTTGTCGGGGTTCCAGCCAAATAGGAAAGAAAAGAAAGAACTTTCCGGAGGCTAATTTTAGAAATATATGCTAGTGCAGTCCTCTCCATACTGCGTCAATGCTATTTTAGAGCCTCAGAGTTTTCAGACTAGCCAAAGGAATGCAGAAAAAGAATTATTGGAAAGCTTAATTAATTTGTTTTAAATATTTTTGATTCAATTGAAACTCGTCATATAATCTTAAGTAGAAGATTCCTTTGCTCCTAGGAAGAAATATAATTGTGTTAAATCAATATAAAAATAATATCAGGTGTATCGTTACTTTAGGACTTGTGATTTCAATGTAGACTATTCAGTGAACTGTACATTTTCTTAATTTAATAATTAGCGACTTAAATTTCCATAAATTATTTCAACAACTATTTGAATTTAGTTATTCAACAAGATTTGAATTTAAATTCAATAAATTGTAACTGAAAATGTAATTGTAACTGAATTATTAAAGTGCGTTTGTTCCGGGAAGTATCGAATTTAGTAATGAAATTCGATACTTATCAGTAAACGAATGGAACAAAAAACTTAGCCTAATAATTTTTTTCCTCACTAACCTACTCTAACCTACATGACTAATGTTATTAGTAATTTATTAATAATAAATTTAATCTACTTGATTTGAGATATTTCAATTTCCATAAATTATGAATAAATTTTGTATCTATAGATATAGTATACTTCCATCGAGTATACTTCCATCGAGTATAGGGATGTTATTGTAGCACCTATAATTTAATATTATATAATTTTAAGTACAATGGTCATATTAAGTGCTAGAATAATACATAAACTACTGTACTCATTAGCTATTTTGAATAGTAAGTCATTACAGCATTAGTCAGCTTTATGGAAAAAGCCTTAAAAATATGCAAATAGTACGATTATGTGCATGATTAATAAACATCAGCAAGATGTCCAACTAACTTCCACCATTCTCCCCCTTCTGTAATATCACATTTGTTCCCAATAAACGACCCAGTAACAGGCTACGGCCTACACTGGTAATATTTTTTTTAAAAAAAGAAAAAGAACAGTAAATCAAGTAAATTTTAGCTTAATAATTGGATACACTAATTAAGGACAGCCTTTTTAATAGCTCGACTAGTCAGTCAAGGTTTTGCCCATTTAGCTTAGCTTTTTATTTCTTATTTAATATCCTATTTCTGGTTCTTATTATATTATACTCTTGTGTTTTCTCCATCTTCAGGATAATCAAGTTTTTGAGTAAATTTTATTGGATTATACAAAAACCTATCTGTCTAATGTAAAGTCAAGATTTCATTGTTACATCCTAAAATTCCTCCCAAACGAACAACCGTTTCGGAGCTGATTAACCTTTAAGGAGATTTGCTGGTGTAAGAGGCTGTAAATAATTGGCATTTTCGTGGGGGGGGAACAGATATATTTTTGGCAAATGGGGAGAGGGCGATGAGCAGAAGGGAGAGAACTTTGTACAGAAAGAAAAAGATGCAGTGGGTCCAAAAGCTTCCTCCAAACGTTACTTCGTCTGATAGAGCGGTTTTTAACGGTTACGGGTGACCGGCTGTATGGAGGGGTGGGAAGGCTGGGAGTTGGGGATCGCCCGCGGAATGGAAGGTCCTAAAACCCTAAAATGCAGGCGAAATGGGTTGGCGTCCAATGGCTGACCCGCACGCAGCTCAGGAAACGACCGACTTCTACTACCTCTTCTTGCTCCAGTGTATTCGACAAACGACAACAGCTGTCTCGCTCCCTACGACCGAACCTTCAATTCTGACTTCCGTTTGCATTATTACAGTCCCCAAAGATGCCTCCCTATCCCCTTGAAAGTAGGGTCTCTAAACCTTCCTGCCCTCTCATGTCAGTTCTATGGACAAAAGAGTTCCCCCTTTTATTATAGACACAATTGGAGCTTGTCTGGGGATTGGTTCCAGACCTCCCTTAAATCCCTCAAACGGCCTAAACACGAAAATTGTGAATTTACATAATGCAAGATTCCATTTTGGAAACGGTTAGGCTTGATACTTGAGCCCGCAAAAATGAAAATTCTTCCATTTAGAGAAAGAAAAATTAGTTAATGACGTCACTGAGTATTTTGGAGGATGAATATCCCATGAGATCGCCGTGAAAAGAATAAATTAAGAAAATGCAGCTGACTAAAGCACAAAATTACGAAGCACACGCCATCTGTGGGGCTTATTTGTTACTTCGAGACGGTTTTCCTGGCATGGGTTTAATTTCGAGCCCCACTTCCCTTTCGGAGAGATGATCTGATTGGCTGGGATAGTTTAAGGGATTTTGCAACATCAGTGCGCACGCGACAGCATGACTAAACTTGGACCAGCGAAGAAAGGTAGAGAACAGAAGCATATCTTCTAATTTCTCAGTACAGAGTTGCTTGATGCAATTTAATGACGATTACACGTTGCTTAGCTAATAGTGTTAAAAACCGGTTAATAAAATTAGTACTTTTTTGCGGACAATAAGACACTAGAAGTGTATTTAATAAACCACTCCAGTTTCATCAGGACACGGTAGACCAAGGCATGAATGTCGTTGAGTTGTTAGGAGCAATTGTGTCCTCCGTCAAAAGCGTACCTTATAAAACAGGCAAAAATATGAATAGAATAAACTTTAACTTTAGTTTGAAGGAAAGATTGTGAAATGGAAATAGAAGAAGGGCTGATGTATTCTAAATATCTTATTTGCATACCTGCGATGCACGCTGTCATGAAACAGGCGATACTTCCAGCCACAAAAGCTCGAAAAACGACTTGGGCCAGGTCGGCTTGTCGAGTCGGGGCCATTGTTGACAGAACCGCTAGCTGGCAACCAATCGAACCCGGGTTGGAGAACCCACATAAAGCGTAGGTGGCAATGGTTTGCGAACGAACCTAACCAGTCTTGGAATGTTAGAAAGAGTAACCCCGAAGGCAAGGAACGGAATGGTAAAACAGCTAAGCTTACCGAAATCAATCCCTCATCCATAAATTCTGCTAATTTTTTATAAGCAGCAAATTCGTTAACGATCGTCTTCAACGCTATCAATTGGGCGACGAGTTCACAGTCCGCCGGCTCTACCCCCATAAGCCGGGCCACCGGAATAAAAATCTTTCCCATGATCCACTAATTTTGTAAGTAAAAATAACTACAATATTTCTGAGGGGTATAACTCTCCTTATCTACAAAGAGCCCTAAGTAGATGTGTGATGCTTACTTCAAAAGTGACTTGTGGGGCGCCCACTAACCCTCCGAACCACGAGATGACGCCGTTGAGAAAAGCAACGAAGGCAAGGAAACCAATTAAGTTTGCAATAATACTCAGGATTAAAGAAACAGCGGCTGAAGCACCCTGGGCTGCAGCATCCAAGGCGTTAGCTTCTTTACTAGGGGTTTAAGTTTAATTTTTCCATATACCGGAGAAGTTTTCCGTCTTTTTATGGTCGTTTTTTACCCTTTCTCCATTTTGATGTCTTTGGTGGTTGTTTGGGATACTTCCGACTCAGGATAAAACAACTTTGAGTATGCTAATGCTGCAGGGGCAGACATCACTGAAGCTGAAATTAAATGGGAAGCACTGATTCCGAAACTAATATAGGCAGCCAATACAGACCCTGAAATAACATGCACAAAAATAGGTTTTGAGCTTGGATATTGACATGAATCTAAACGGCCGAGAGAATCGTATCCTTACGCGACAATACTGTCTGTTCTTAGGACAGGACTTACCGGCAATGGTAGCGAAACCACCACACATGACAGCATGCATTTCAGACTTGGTCATAAGGGGCAAATAAGGCTTGATAAGCAAAGGAGCTTCCGTCTTAAAAATAAACGGTTTGCCTTAAGCAAAGTAAGACGCCATGTCGGCAATGGATTTTCATACTTGTCCCAAGAAAATGTTCGCTGCAGCGTTCATCGACTCGGCCGCGGTGGTCCCCACTGTAACGTAGAGCAACCAGCCGATTTTGGACACGAGCCATTGCATAATGCCATAGTAGTAGAGTATTTGGATGAAGAAACTGAAGAAAAATATCACGGACAACACCTGCAACAAAGCTACAGCCTTTAACATCTCTCGTCTATGTACCTTGCAATATATTGTCTTGCCATATTGTGTAGCTAAGACTTGATTGACAGATGAACAATTGAAGGGAATTTTACCTGGAAAGCAAAAACGCCCGGCAAGGTAAGATCAGAGCTAATTTCCTGACCAGTAACGAGGTACCCGTATACAAACTCGGAGCCGGAGGTGGTATAGTCAAGGAAAGTGGTCACTTTATCACCAATGCAGACAAAAATCTCCTTGCCAACATCCGATCTCAAGATAATGAGTCCAAAGATGAATTGCAAGGCTACTCCCACGATAACCTGCCTCCAAATCACCTGATTTGAAATCCCACAAAAAGAAGCCTGTTATCGGAAGCAAACAACTTGTGACTTTGACATACTTTCGACGGATGTTTCGAGAAGATCCAGCCTATTAAGATGAACACAAGAATGCCAAATGCTGATACCAGTCGATTCCGATCATCAGCTGTGTCAAGTACCAAAAATATAACGAGGGCTACCGTTAAAACCAGGTAGAACCCGTATCTTAGCAATCTGCGAGGAACGAAACCGATGACTTGAATGCAAGTAAATCGATTTATCAGTACTTTACGATGTCACACTTACGCGAAGCGCCAGATGTAATCGTAGAAAGCTTGACGCGATGGCTTGAGACAAGATTTGTAAATGGCTTTTCCGAAGTACGGGCGGAGGATTTGGAAGTAAAATAAACCCACGTACGTAATGCAGGTTAGGATAATAAGGAACCCTACACCGTCGCACCAACTCATGGGCATGTTCTGGTTGTTGGCGTAAACAATAGCTCCGATAAAATACGCATTGTACAAAATGGCTAATACAATTAGGATCACGCGACGAACCCCCTTCTGGTGATCCGTAATACTTTTATCGAGGAAAGACCAAAGCTGTGCGAATGAGTTTCCCAGCAGATTGCAAGGATTGCAGGATATCAGGTGATTCGTAATACTTTTAACGAGGAAAGACCGAAACGGTGCGAATAAGTTTCCCAGCAGATTGCAAGGATTGCGGGATATCTTGTGATCACTGGAATCCTCGTCATTCTAAGAATCAAGTAGCTTGAATTACATACATGATAAGGTACTGCACGCAGTAGTTGGTGATATTGCGCAAAGCCTTCCACTCCCACCTCCCTAGTCGGTTATTTACCGGCAAATTGTAGTTCGCGCCTACCGAGGCATCGAGTGGCCTTTGTCGAAGCGGGAAACCATATTCGGTATCTTCTGTAACTGCCATGGCGGGATTGTCGAACACATTTTCCCCATGTTCTAACTCCATAACTATCTATTTTTACTTTTTTGGCTGAAACAAAATCAAATCTTATGCACCAAGAACACTAGCTGGTTCTAGCAACTAGCTGGTTCTTATTTGTAATGTATTAATGTTAAACGATTCGATGTTAGCGTCAGTCGAGCTTGAGATCTTAGAAGGCACTGAACTAAACTGCTTAAGGTATCATCGTCAAACATGATGTGTAATAGAAAATACAGCTTTTATCTTATCAATACCGTTTTGTGCTTTATAGCCATTACGGTGCAAAACAAGAGCGCGAGTAAATATTTTGGACTTCTTATCAGGTGTTATTTCTTTACCAAAGGTAATTAATTTTTTACACTACTAAGCCCTTCAGCATGCTGATGGGATAGGATATAAGTATAGAGCAGTAAGAAATTTTAGTAGTCCGTCTACTACAAGATTTTAATTATCAAAGTTCAACATGATGTCTGGGGCACTTCGGGACAGGGTGTTTGGGGTACATCGGGACACATACTGAAACTGCGTTGTATCCAGAAATTAAAGGGGGACAGCTCTCATTTTAAGTTGGCGGACACTTACGCCCTTCTTCTGATTGTTTTACTGTTTTCCAGGCCTAGTGATGGCCAGAAAGTATCAGAGGAAAAGAATAATTACATATTCACCTGCAACTATGCAAGAAGCAGTTAAGGTGGTCCTCCAAAAAAAGCACAAGTATTCGCGAAGCAGCAAAATGTTACGGCATTCCTAAATCAACCTTAGCTCGGAATGTTAACTACGCAAAAAATGGTTCAAGCAACAAGGATAGCGAAATTGGACGGGAGTTAGATGAATTGCCAACAACGAAAGAGAGGATGAATCTCCGAAAGGTGTTCACCGAGAAGCAAGAGACAGAGCTTGCTAGCTATTTACAGCTCTGTTCCAAAATGGATTACGGGTTGACACCGATTCAGACAAGGAGATTTGCGTACGATTACGCAAAGAAGCTTGGCCAGGCATTTCCAGCTAACTGGGAAAAGGAAAAGATGGCAGGCCTCGATTGGTTTTACGGGTTCATGGCTCGCAATTCTAGCCTAAGTCTGCGAAAACCCGAAAACACAAGCCTTGCACGCAATTCTAGTTTTAACCAAGCGAATGTTGCGCAGTTCCACGAAAACCTACAGGCGGTATTGAGGAAGTATGAATTCACGGCTGATCGAATTTGGAATTGCGATGAAACTGGAGTCACGACAGTTATGGACAATCCTAGAGTTGTAGCTGCTAAAGGGGTGAAACAGGTCGGCCAGGCTTCCACGGCGGAAAGAGGTGAACTTGTCACCCTCTGTTGTTTTATAAATGCGACAGGAGCGGCAGTTCCTCCAGTTTTCATCTTTCCTCGAGTGAATTTCAAAGATCATATGCTTTTTGGTGCTCCGACTGGAAGCCTCGGCCTTGCTCATTCGAGTGGGTGGATGAATGGTCCTTTGTTTCTTGAAACGCTAAAGCACTTCAAGAAACATGTTCGCTGTTCCCCAGAAAATCGGGTTTTATTATTACTGGACAACCACGAGAGCCATTGCAACTTGGAAAGCATCTTATATGCTAGGGAAAATGGCATTGTGCTTTTGTCGTTCCCACCGCATTGTAGCCATCGTCTTCAGCCTCTCGATGTTGCGGTCTACGCGTCTCTCAAAGGTGCGCTTAAACGTGCCTTCAACGACTGGATGACAACAAACCCGCATCAAAGAATCACTATCGCCCATATAGGAAACCTTGTTGGAACGGCATATCCGTCTGCATTCACCATAAAAAATATTACGTCGGGATTCTCGAAGCCAGGAATCTGGCCGTTTAACAGGAATGCTTTCTCGAAAGAAGATTTTTTCGCTGCATCGGTCAGCGATCAGCCTGCCAGTCCTACTACACACATCACAAGATGTGTTTCGCCTGAAGAAATTAGCGACGAGACACCGAACTCAAGATCTGTTAGCACCACCGCAAACACCTTGCCGGTGGTTTCTCTTGACGAGTTTGGTGACCGTCCGTCTAGTTCAAGACCTGCCAGCAATAAGCCTAGCCCTACGCCGAAGAGCCCAAAAGCTGTTTCTCCATACGAAATTAGGCCCTACCCCAAAGCCTTACCCCTTAAGAATAGCACCCGTGGTGCCAAGCGTAGGAAATGTTCGAAGGTGTTGACAGATACACCTGAGAAAGACAGACTTGAGCAGGACTTGGCAGCCAAGAAAGCAAAGCTAAATTCGAAGTCATCAAGACGACGCAACTTAGCGATTTAATTCGATCTTGTATTGACTGGTTTGATTGAAGCTAACTGAATCAAAAAATTTATTTTCCTTGACATTTGCTATAAAAAAGGAGCTTTAATTCATATCTCGATAGTCTTTGAAAACTTGCAAACCAGTGAATGAACCAAAGAATCTGCCCTTTCTTGTCAACTGATACCAAAAACGTTATGATTCCCTGTCACAGGTCTTACTCTTATGTATCCAAGTGAACTTACGAATAAAAAAATATTTTTTTATTGACGTTTGCGCTAAAAACGGCTTTGTCCCTAAGTGACCCACGACCGTCCCGAGCTG
>RJJA01000449.1:12893-42959 GCA_003724045.1 Lepidurus arcticus | reverse complement strand
CCGTGCAGATTTTGGAGTTCAGGTAAGATTGCATAGACGAAAAATGTAGCGAATAAAAATACGGATGAGAAGAGCATGAAATAGGGGTACACAGCTAATGCCATCTTCACGTCTTCCGAATCTTCCTTCACAACTGGAAAGCAAATCAGGGCATTTATCTATAGTAAAATATAATAATTAGTCGTCCAAACCACAAAAAGGTATGCTTTTGGGCTGACAAAAGTCACAATATTTGCTTACTTGTTTGGAAAGACTGTTTTCTCCAAAGTAATCTACACAGTAGTCTTCAATTTCGGCATCTTTTTTCTTGTAAAACGGCACGTATATATTCCCAGACTGGGTAATGTAAAAGCTATCATCTTGCGTTTCTGAAGGATTAAGCCAATTCATAGAACCCATACAGACAGGCTTATTGTCATGGATATAGTGCGTCGTGATGTTACTAGGCTCTATTAGGTTTCCATTTGCATCTTTAATCTCAAGTGCGTTGAGTGGGTCTGACGTTGGGACATCACACGCGTTGGACGTTACGTTCATAACAAAACCTTCAGGGCAGCACCTGCGTATGCAGGTTTTGTTTTTGCAAGGGTTTTTGTAGCATACTTGAACCATGGTATGCTTCACATTATCTTGGGTGGTATCGTCCATGCAAAATTTGCTTTGGTTGTGCAGCGCGTCGAACTTTCTCACATACAATTGGCCGTCGTCGAAGAGTGTAATTCTGCTTGTTTGGTCAGTAACGTCTTCGACGGAATAGTAAAACAATTCTTCGTCTGCAGAACATTTTGGAAATTCGTAGGAAATCTGCCAATCTTCTTTGAAAACCTGCAGTATTTCGCGCTTACTATTAACTACGCCTGGTGGCGACCATGCATTAGTGGCTGCTGGTTCACATGAGGGATTGGTAGAATTTCCTGTTGGAGCAACATAACTTAGACCCTGTGCACAGCATTTGTTAACATGAATCTTGGGATGTGAAGAATGCGATTGCGTCCAACTCGGCTCCAAACAGGCCATCACGATTAGTTTATGTTGTGTGTCAACTCGATCCAGACAGAATTGGTTTGAATTGAGTAGGACCGTTTTGTTTGTCATAAATATTCCATCATTTACTTCAGCATAATCCTGGAGTGGGTCCCGAGGGTTTAGGAACTGTAATAAAGTTCCTTCTGGGCAAGTATTTCCTTCAATCACTTCGTAATCTTCTTGTGGAGACCATGGTATAAGTTTTTTCAATGTGTCGCGGAATTCTTCGCCGGATTTCACAGATTCACAACTACTATTTCGTACGTCCCATACTTGGTTCGTTGGACAACATTTTCGGATCTCTAATTTTTCGTCATGATCCTCTGTTTCAGAGTAAACTAAACCAAACTGCCATATAGTCAGCGTAACCGACATGAATATTACCCAGTCCTTGGCCATGGTGCCAGTAAAATACTGTTTAATCTAAGCAAGAAAAGCGAAATAATTTGATGAATTTTTTGTTACTTGGAGGTGGCGGCAAATAAGTAACTTTACAGTGACGGCTTACGAGATTATTTTTATCAAGTGGTTAATTTAGAAAAGTGCTGCGTCAAACCGAGGGTAAACCGATTCATTATGTGTTGTTCTCCTTAAATTTGTTCTCCTGAACAAATTTACTATATTGTAGTGACGAGTTTTGCACTACCCATCCCATCATTACTAGCGTAGTGGACTAACATAAAGTTAATTTCTAACATGCGAAGGTCACAGGGCGTTGTGCAATCATGATAATTAAGAAGAAACGACCGGAAGATTCAAAAAAGGAATAACTTTAATGTTCCGTGCACATTCGCGTGACGAGCCCGGGAATACCCTGCTACAAATTCGTTTTCTTAAACCCGGATCTATGGAACGAAAAGTTCGGAAAACTGCTATGCCCAAAGTTTACGAAAGCGAAAGATGTGATGCCACCAGACCCATTCGAACAATCACGTACACTACAAGTAGAAAAGAAGACTTACTGGTTTGGCAGGTAGATCCGAGCAAACCGCCGAAGTTTGAAAAACAAGATTGAAACGCTCTTTTCACAAACTATTCCGCCTTAAAATCTGTAGAGCTTAGGACAACAAAGCATATCCGTCCAAAGATAAGGATACGCACTTAACTACACTAATAGTTCACCCAACACGTTCTTGTCTTTAAATGATGGGGCCGAGAGCCATGAATATTTACGCACCATCTGAAGTATAATTCTCAAACCCCCGACGAGAAAGAACCCAGAATGACCGACGCACAAGGCAGTTTGAGCTGAATCCGAGGTATAAAGCTTGAATGTACTGTGTGCGAGGATGAGAGAATGAAAACTGCTACGTGTCAAGAAGGAACACTAGCTTGCTTCGCCCTTGGGTTGAGCTCTTTTCTACTGACGACAAGACCGATTTTAAAAGGAAAGTCCTACCTCTTTTACGATAAGAACTTACAAACGTCACAGACTTTCAGTGATAATTCTTCTGGGACTTTTCCATGCCCCCAATACATTATTTTGTCGTCATAAAAACCCCGCTCGTCAGGTCGTGATTAAACTGTAATTTTCTTAATTGTTAGATTTTCCACCGTTTTCTGTTTCAGTCAATTAACTTGTTAGTTTAATATTTTTCTTGTTAGTTTTCTAATTGTAGTGCCTTCTATATTTATAATTTTTACAAGTTTCCATAGTGGATTTTTTATATATTTGTATTGTCATTTTTCAAAGCTTACCAGTTTTATTATTAAGATAAGGCAGTCACGGATTTTATTGCTGTATGGCTTTTGTAGTTAAAGGGAGGAGATAGAATTAAAAGTTTCAGTAAGTTTCGTTAGGCATTGTGCCCACAATTTTGCTGTTCTTGATAAGGAAGTCATGGAAATATGCGAGGAGTGTGTGTTTAGGTTTGGAGCTGACCCAGAAACCCTGTTTCTCTCCGTTTCACTTTTCGAAGCGGAGACGTGTTGCGAGATTTAGAATACCTTACGGAAAAGATGGATCGCCGTTTGGGATTTTTCGTGTAACATTTGCAAAACGTTGCAAACGAGTTGCAAACGAGTTGCAAACAACGTTGTACGGGTTGCAAACGAGTATGACAATATTAAAATGCCTTGCACCATATCCCACGCGTCTGTCATGGTGCTCCAGTCGGGATCACCACAAACGAAGGTCAATACTTCCATGATACACGACACGCCCATCAAAACGAAAAGCGAAAGGATGTGACCAGCCTTACACAAGGAACCCGTTAAGAGAAATTATCTTTCTTTCTTTTAACTTGTAATACTTTAATGCTATACCAATTGCGGATGCACTTCTGGAGACGTTGGCTGCAGTTGAAATGTTGTAGTAGCAAATAGCGGCACAGAGATGGTGTTGAGACTCACGAGGATTCCCCCCCCCCAAAAAAAAATACCTTTTATAGCACTAAACTAGGAAGAGGCAGTCAAGAGATGACCTAAGGTTAGTTCAGACTCAGGGTAATATCAATACAAGTAAAGGAAGACTTCTAAGAAATACAACAGACCTTGTTAATTTTTTTCAAAAAATTCCTTTCATTATATTCTGGGCAGATGTTGCCGTAAACTGTCTCGATGTTTATCGTATCGGAAGTGCTGAAGAAGCTTAGTATCTTTTCGTCATCTTGATGTCCATCTGCAACGTATTGCTTGAGTTCGCATGAGGTGTCCGCATCGGGATCGAACGTGGCACCTATAGGACAACACTTGCGATAGCAATTTGTCGTGTTGCATGTGTTTGTTTTGTAAGTTGAGTGGGCTTATAAATAGAATAGGTTTTGCCTAAATAGAATATAATTTAAATTAAAGTGAACGGCAATATAATTGTAGTTCTACCCTCTCGTTTGAGTCACTTCAAAACGCCTTGTCTATGCAATACTCGGAAATATGGCTTAGGTTGTTTCCGTTTCCGATAACTAGGTAGGAACCTCCCGTCCCACCGAATTCAACGGTGTTGAATTCGGTATTTATTCAAATATTCTATTTGAATAAGCTCTGTTTTGCAAGTAAGGTTTAAGGAAGATAATGCGTTATGATGCTCCTTTGGGGAATCTCCGGCGTGATGGAAGCTTGGGTTATCAACTCCGGCACGAGTTCAAGGACTTCGTTTGAAGCGCAACAATTTACAGCTTCTCTTGTAGCTGATGTTCTCTTGTCAATCACTCTTATTATTTGCTAATGCGTGGTTTGCTATTAAAACATAGATTAGTGTAAACCAGTCCATCCTCCTTTCGGACTACATTTTCTTATAACTTTAAACGGAAGCTTTAACTGATTGCAACTTCGCAATTAGCCTCTATCGAGTATACACGAGCTGCACTCAACCAAACTGCTTTTCAATTGAATAGCCTTTGTAGGATGTTTCTAGTGTTACTTTAGGGTCGAGAAAAACCGCAAGTTCCAATCTTTGCCAGAAACTGGTTTTGGTAATTAAAATGCAAGATGAACCCCGGATGCAAACTCGCATGGCAACTTTTTTGAACCTTTTTGCTACCGAGGGAAAAGGTCTTTGCGTACAATTTTAGAACTTCCCCGCACAATGCATTTATCACAGGATCTGTCCATGTGAGTCTGTATAGGTATAAAGAATTATGTATCGTGTAAGTATTCACTGTACCGTACTGTTTTTTTCCGTTTGGTATACGAAGGAAGATTTGTAACATGACATGAGTTATTTATTACATCATCGAGTGTAATATTTCCGAGTGAATTGCAGTGTCAAATACAATGCAAAAGTCAATTATTGACAGATGTAATGACAAAAGTCATACGTCATTCCATATGTAAGGCTTTATTTTTCTCTGTTTCTATACTTGCATGCAAGCGACTTACCTGAAAGTCAAAGTTATCGATATCTTTGACTTTCGAGTAATGCGCTTTCTGATATTCGGTGGTACCTATGACCCAAGCTATAACCTATTATTTTTGGTGATTATACGCTAAACCGACACGTTTGCCCGGTATAATATGTACGTTTATTTCTTCTATCAATGGAAGCTTTGCAATGCTTAGCAATCTGTTCGTTTGGCATCATCATGCGTGGGAGATATATGGCTTTGCTGGTCGATAACTACATAGAATCTACATAAGTGAGCACCTGGATTGGCTGGAACAGCAGTTCCATCGGGGGTTTGGCATTAAAGGGGCAATATTCAAGTTAAGATCATCATCGTCAGACAATTCCAGGTTGTCCACGCTAAATGTGTCAGTAAGCCCTTGTTTTTTGTCCAGCTTGAAACTAGGGAAAAATTCAATATCATCGGACTCACTGCTATCCGACTGCCAATCTACCAAAGGAGAATTTTCAGGGTTGCCCAGCACGTGCCCTATTTTGCGAGGCACTGGGATTCTTTGAAAGGGCAGCAAACAAGCTCCTTGTTTTTGCTCTTGAGAGTGCAAACCCCGAGCTTTTGCGATGCGCATCTCTAAAGAAAAATATTATTGAAAATGAGCTCGACTAACCAAGTTGCCTCATATTTACCTAGTTTTCTATTCAGATCCCTCGTAGTTTTAGTTGGCGTGCTATATTCAGAGTCTTTGTCTGCTGCAAAGCTGCTTACGCTTGACGTGCGGCTGCTATTTAGTACGTTCTGTAAACACAACATAAATCAGAATGCATACTATGCATACTTCGGGTATGAACATGAGGGTAAGGTTTCCCGATTTCGTCGGCTTGAATGGTTTTATCGAGTGGGCAATGAGTCTGTCAATATTAATTACTCACCTCGTCATTGTCTGTTTGGGTTCGCGGAAATCGCGGTGATTTCAAATCACCATCAATCCCGCTATCTTGTTGCTCGTCAGCGTCCATCGTAATTTGCCACTTGTGAGTAAGATGGCAATTAAATATTCTTTATTAAATTGTCACCGGTATACTTCGTTCTGGCTGACAACGCTACGACGCCATGTTTGACTGCTAGGATGCCCCGCAATATCATGGGGGTGAGATGCGGATTTCCGACAAGTGGTCTCCGTCTGCGCCATGCGCGATTATATTGGACATGCGCCAGCATATAGTGGCAATGGGGAGTCGTGGATTATCGTGCTGTTGATAATTATGCTGTATCGTGATTTTTTTGAATTAAATGTATAGCAAGTGAATGTAGCACACTAAGAATAAAACAAGAAGAGGAAAAATCCCTTGTTTGGTTTTCACCTGTTTATTATGTGATTGAAGTAACGGTTATCTATGCAATTTTTGTCTTATTTTCTTATTTAAGAGAAGCCGAGCAATGCAGGTAAAAAGAAAAGTTTTGAATTAGCCCGCGGTTCAGAGAGCATGCGATAGAATCGATTATTAAATCGGATGATCCAAATCTAGATCGATAGGAAGTGCGACATTGTGTGGTGTGGTGTAGTTGGTGCTGTCCTCGATTTCCTCTGAATTTTCATTTATGGATCCTGCATTTTAATCCATTTTTGTGCACCTTATGTATATAAGTTTACACTTATGACTCGTGTAGTCATGGCATTATGAAAGCACATTGCTAACGGACAAGAGTAAGGGCAAACTGGGGACCTTCTTTCCTGGCGTGGAGCAATCCTCGCACACCAACTTAAAGTTTTTATTTCCAGTAAGTTTCACACAAATTAATTACTTTTTTGAGAATTTCATTGCATATATTATGTAGTGTACTTTTTGTAAATTGAGACAAGTTTCTTAATTTTGTAGTATCTTCCTTCCCGCACCAAATCGTTAGGAAGCATTTGTTTGTGATCTGGGAAGCTTTGTTGCCACTGGTAGTACTGGGCCAGCCTTGCCAATTCTGCTGTGTGCTGTAATTACCGAATTAGAGACCTCGCCTCATTCCACAAATCTTATTGACCATTCGCGTAGTTCATGTGAAGATAAAATAGTGCACCAACAATAGTGCTGTTTAGTAATGAACTCCATTTCGCCGTCGACGAGGAGAAAAGGTCAAGGCTCAAAGCAGGGCATGGAGGTGGCTGTGATAGCCAAAGTTGATATTAACCTAGCAAAGTTGGACGAACTGGCAACATTATCTGGTGTTGGTCGAAGCAAGGCAGAAGCTATTATTCAAACTAGAGAGGTAATTCAGTGTCAACTTTATGGTCCTAGGTTTTGTTAACGTGTATCTTATGTTTTACTCTAGTCGTTGGGAGGATTTACTTCCGTGGACGACCTTAACCTGGTGACTGGGATTGGTCGCAGTTTAATTGATAGTAATCGTCACTTACTTGTTGTGTCAACTCCAAAAAATGTCTCTCCAACCAAACGATCTTCCTCGCGAACAAAGTAATTATATTTATATTCCATATTTTAGTTCGAGCGTATTAACCGTTTCTTTTTGTTTACAGTAAAACTCGTAGCTATTGTGAACTAACAACTCGCTCAGCTAGTGCCACTTGCCACGTGGCAGGAGCTGGTCCCTCTGGAGAAGACCCAGCATCTCAGTCTCACACATCTCCCGTTAGTCGTCGTAGTAAGCGTAAAACGAGAGTATCACGTCCATCAACATTATCCGAAGACGACACAGACACTACTGTTCCCTCCATCACACCAGAAGACACGCCTACACCATTACCCTTACCAGTCCCTTCAGCATCAGCATCCGAATCTTCGGTAGACAGCCTAGCAGAACGAGAAGAAATCATGGGACAAGATGTTTGTGAAATCCGACAAGAAGAAGACCTAGAAGAAGCACTTGTACGATCAGCAGTAAGTCGATGGCTACTTCACCACATCCTCACAGCATTGAATCCTTAATGTGTTTGTTTTGTCTCCCCGTTTTTACTTAGACAAAGCGCAAATCTGAAAGTAGCAGCGAAGCAATTCCTGTTGGCGAGAAAAAAGTGTGTCGTAGGACACGACAATCGCCTCCTTCACCTACGCCAAGACCTTTGGAAGTCTCCCTGCTATCTGCGTCTCTAACCAGCGGCCGTAACGCCCCCAATAACTGTGATAGTGATTCCTGCTCTCCGCCTTCTTCCCCGTCCTCCTTAGCCCCACCTCCTCCTTCTGTCTGGGCTCTATCACCTTATGGGCAAAGGAAGCTCATCCCGTCCCGAGAAAATCCATCTCCTGAATTGATCAATTGGCTCAATACTTTCCAAGTAGGTTTTTTGTATTCCTTTTTGTTCTCAGTTGGGTTCAGCTAAATCTGAAACTTGAAATTGGAGTACGTTTACTAATTTGTTGGGTAAATTTACATTAGGATTGGGGCAACGCTGAGCGTTGCATGGCAATTGACCGCCTCATTGAACTGTGTGAACACACTCAAGTGATACACATGATGCAAGTTATTGAACCACAGTTTCAAAGAGACTTCATCTCGCTTTTGCCTAAAGAGGTATTTGCTTTATTACTAAATTCCCACTGGCAAATTAAAGTCTCACTCGTGTCTTTCTAGTTGGCATTGTACGTGTTAAGCTTCCTGAGTCCAAAGGACTTGGTACGTGCTGCTCAGACCTGTCGTTATTGGCGCATTTTAGCAGAAGATAACCTGTTATGGCGAGAGAAGTGTAGAGAAGCGGGCGTGGAAGATGTCCGCGAAACTCTGAATAAGCGCAGGCGACGGAATGTTCTCCACACATTTCAGAACAGACTTGACGGTCCCGTGTCTCCCTCACCTTGGAAGGTAATAATGCCCTGAAATTTACGTAGCTGAATAAGTAGCAAATTTGCCACGCCAGAGCGTGATCCTGATTAACGTACAAAAAATTCCAGGTGGCTTATATGCGTCAGCGTCACATCGAAATGAACTGGCGCATACGACCGCTTCCCAAACCCCAAGTCCTAAAAGGACATGACGACCATGTAATTACCTGTTTGCAGTTTTGTGGCAATCTAATTGTATCAGGCTCGGATGATAACACGTTGAAAGTGTGGTCAGCTACAACAGGCAAAGTAAGTTGACCCTAAATGATGTATATATACTTATTCTTATTATGTATTTATTTATTTTAGTGCTTGCGTACATTAGTGGGACACACGGGAGGTGTTTGGTCTTCGCAAATGCAGGGGCATACTATTGTAAGTGGTAGCACAGATCGAACCCTCAAGGTGTGGAATGCGGATACGGGTGCGTTAGTTCATACATTGTATGGCCATACTTCCACGGTGCGTTGTATGCATCTTCATGGAAAAAGGTAAATATTGACAAATTCGGAAGTGTGGGAGGAATATTAATCGTTCTTGTTTCTTTTCCTCTCCGTGCACTTCAAAAGGGTTGTGAGTGGGTCAAGAGATGCCACATTGCGGGTGTGGGACGTAGAGACCGGTGAATGTTTACGTGTACTTCAAGGCCACGTGGCTGCTGTGCGTTGCGTTCAGTATGACGGACGTTTAGTGGTTTCAGGCGCGTATGATTATACTGTGAAAGTGTGGGACCCCGAACGACAGGAGTGCCTGCACACGCTCACTGGGCATACAAATCGTGTCTACTCGCTTCAGGTTAGATTTCCTTTCGCATTTTGTCGGGTTGATTGAAGTTGAAGCTAATCGTGGGTCAATTTTGGGGGGATTCAGTTTGATGGAGTACATGTGGTATCGGGTTCCTTAGACACAAGTATCCGCGTTTGGGATGCAGAAACGGGAGCTTGCAAACACACGCTTATGGGTCACCAGTCCTTGACTTCCGGTATGGAGTTGAGGAACAATATTCTCGTATCGGGCAATGCAGACTCCACCGTTAAAGTTTGGGATATTATTACAGGACAGTGCCTCCAAACCTTGTCAGGTAAATATATTGGAAAGTTTTCAACATGTTTCAAGAAAATTCTTGGTTTTCGAAGATGTATAATTAACGTATTTCATTCTGTTTTAGGGCCAAACAAGCATCAGTCGGCTGTGACGTGCTTACAGTTCAATAATCGTTTTGTGATTACCTCATCCGATGATGGCACCGTTAAGCTCTGGGATGTAAAGACAGGTGAGAATATGTTTTTGTTGGTATGATTATTATTTCTACGTTTACTTTGGTCGGAGTTGTCGTTGTGGAATGTTGTAGTAACAGTGGAATGTTTTTTCTGTAGGAGAGTTTATTCGCAACTTGGTTGCCTTAGAGAGCGGTGGCAGCGGAGGGGTTGTTTGGCGTATTAGAGCTTCTGATACCAAATTAGTCTGTGCCGTGGGATCTCGTAACGGTACAGAAGAAACCAAACTACTCGTGTTAGATTTTGATACGGATGTCAAGTGACGGTGGTGTAAGCAATTGCCCTATTTGGTTTTCTATCTCCTCTTGAGTTTTCACTCGTATCGTCTCGTTGTCTCCAACTCAACAAAAGAAGGCCTCTTATTGAAGTTACAGACTGCCTAGTTGCAGCTCAGATAACAATAAGACATCAAATAAGCACCAGTTTATGTAAATAATTCAGGGAGGGAAGTTCAAAGGAAAAGGGATTTATGCAGGACGTTAATTTTGATGGAATTCGTAATGCGTTGACTGAACTCGGATTTTTTTTTAAAAAAATTTCTTTTTTGAATGGGAACAAAGCGAAGAAGTAGGAGGGGAGTAACATAGCATTATATCCCAAGTGCCATGTGTGGCAGTAGGATATTGTTTTGCTCTACTGCCAAAAGGAAATCCACGTGCTCTGTATGATACTGTTAAGGCTCGTTTTTGTATTGGCCAGTGGTTACCAATGAGAAGCTGGACCTTTTACTACGTAAGAACTGTATTGAAAAATGGCAGCAGCTGAAAACTTTTTGTTTATTTTTTTAAAATGAATTATAGTACAATAGGGGGTTAGGATGTTCAAGTGCGGGGGTGAGTTGATCAATTGATATGTGAACGTTTACGAATTCAGAAAACGGGGCGGAATGTGGGTATTTTGAATATGCCAAGCGGGGGGGAGGGGGCAGGAGTTGAAACTATCTTTCCTTTCCAATTTTTGCTTTTTTTAATTTTTTGGTTGGAACTCTTGTTTCTTTTCCATTCTACTTACTCCCCTGCCTAAGAAGTATGGTCCGGTTTTAAGTTACCTAATATACAATTCCTGCATACATGTTTGCCTTCATGTTTATTTGCCTCGTCGATTGAAAAAAATTTTGACCTCCGGGAGGCGTCCAGGGCGGCATTTCGTGTCGATTTTTAACGCCTCGTGTGTCGTAAATCTGGCGACACCAGCGAGCAAAAGGAGTTGGGAGTACCAGCACGAAGCCGTTGGATATTTTTAACACAGAAAGTGGAAGCGAGGGTTGGAAATTGGGCATCGAGGGAAATAGCGGAGAAAAATGCTGTAGTAAACCTCGCTTACTGAATTTTCACTAGCCCCCTATTACTTTACGTAAGGTGCTAAAATGGGGCTTTCCACTCCATTTAAGCTAAACACTTGGCGTAGTACGTCCCAAATCTGTTGATTTTGGAAGAGTTCAAGTGGCGATTGATTCACATCCAGGTTCGCGGACCACACATGCTCTGTCTAAACTGCGTGCGTTAAATTGTGTAGTATTCAAAGAAGTGTGGAATTTTGTTATTGGTGTGCTTAACGTAGTGACGATGATAGTTACGCGTATCGCAATTTTGCTAGGGTAGCCTGTCTTGTTAAATTGAATGCATTCTATCCCAGTCGTAGCAAACAGACAAATATGCTGCCACACGTCCTCATCGGAACGCGTGGGTGTTGGCTGCTTCCCGCATTTTTGTTTTATGCGTCAAACTGGACAGCTATAATGAGAACACGAGAAGTTAAACTTAGGCCATACAGAATGAACGAGGGCAGGTTTCATAACGAGCAGTTTCACTCTGCCCATATTATCTTTAGTGGGTGGCTGATTCATGGCCTATATATACCTGCATCAACTATACACTTCATCAGACATTTCTTATAGCCGAAGAGACAAAAAAATATAAGTATTCAACTCGGCCTTTTCATCGCCAACACGTACTTCAACAGCAGATATGTAGAAAAGTTACTTCACTTGAGTACACATATGTACGGATTTCGTTTACATATGTGTGTGAACGGTATTTTTCCTAAGTATTCGACTACTGTTCTAATCACTTCTGTTCTTTTCACTACGATATTCGGAATCGTGAAACAAACGACGACTTGCCAACGTCCGTTACTTGAAAGCACGTACTGTTATTGTCTTCTTTTGTCTGTTTGTACTCACGCGGAGTCTTGTATAAATAGGCATGTAATTGTCCGCTTATAGGAAGGGGGAATTCTTCCGTGACTCTCCAGAAATAGCGGCCAGTTGGGTAAGAAACTGGTAGAGAATTTTTACACGCAGCAATATTCATACCTGATATGGATGTGCTATTTTTAGGGCCATAAACATGACCCAGAAACTTGAGGAACGACCTACATTTCAGACAAAGAAAGAATGGTACCGCGTACTATACGTGGATGACTTAAAACCCTAATCGGTTCTGTATATTTCTTTTATCCACAACTTGGCAGCCAAACGCAACACCTGTAGGAAAAAATCTGTTTTGTTGGACTTCTAGAATCAGCGACGAAGGTTACACTAGATTTAGCCGGCCTTTGTTGACACCCACGTAGAAAGTCGAGGCTTCCGTACGTACATCTCTGCAGTATATGTACATATAGCTTATTTCAAAAGAGCGTCTAATGATCTTTCGTTTTGGCTCCGTTAAAAAGTTCCTGTATAGATTATTTCCGGGTTGAAAACTCATACTTTCTGGCGGTTGTGTGAACGGAAGAAATGGCTAATGCCAGCTGGACGGACACATAAGGTATTGCCTCACTTTTCTTGGTGCTTATTTTAACACTCTGGAAAGCGAAGGCTTTTGCTTTACATGGAGACGCCTGAATACTGCAAAACGCCCCCGATCTTCGCATCCTTCTATAAAAGGCGTCCATCCCGACGACGTCGAAGCAGAGAGTAAACGGCAGCTGAAGTTAGCACTTCAAGAAGCTCTTCCAAGTTCCGGTGAAAATCCACTAAATTTCACTTACCAAGATGTCTCTGGAGCGCGCTGTTCGAGCCAAGGTAAAAAGACAAAAAAATTGTTTTAATAAACAAACTTGATTTCCAAGTTTTAACACCGAAATTTCTGCAGCTTGCCGGCAAACGGGATCCAGACCAAGAAAGGGAAGCTCAAGCATGGATTGAAGCAGTATTGGAAGTCAAATTCCCACCCGTACCTTACGATGATGCCCTTCGTGATGGTGTCATTTTATGTCAGTTGATGAACAAGTTAATGCCAGGAAGTGTGCCCAAAATCAACACCTCTGGAGCTCAATTCAAGCTTATGGAAAACATTAATTTGTAAGTTGTTAACGTCAAAGCGGGTTTGATGGATGTGCTCTTAAATCTTCCTTTATTGCCTTACAGGTTCCAGCAAGCTTGCAAAAAATACGGAGTGCATGATGTGGACGTATTCCAAACCGTGGATTTATGGGAAAAGAAGGATATTGGCCAAGTGACCACCACGCTCTTCGCCTTGGGCAGAACTGTGAGGACTCTTTATTATAAAACCTGGCAGCGATTTAACTTACTGATTAATTATACGTTTGTGTATTTTTAGACATACAAACACCCCGAATTTCCTGGACCTTGGTTGGGCCCACGTCCTTCTGAAGAAAATAAGCGAGAATTCTCCGAGGAAGTTCTGGCAGCCGGTAATGCCGTCATTGGTCTCCAAGCTGGTAACAACAAAGGAGCCACACAAGCTGGTTCAAACCTTGGAGCTGGTCGCAAAATCATTCTGGGCAAATGAAGAGTCGTTTTGTACGTATAACACGAGGAACATGTTGCCTTTTTAATCCTATTTTGTAACGTCATATTCTAAATTTGTCTGCTTTTTCGATATCTGGAGTTGAGCAATCGTATGGTTAATAAATTCCGGTTATTCCTGGCAACTTTGGTCCTTTTAGTACACAGAATTATAATTCGGGACACGGGAAAATGCACGGCCCGAGTAGGTTCTACCGAATCAGGGGAGAGTTCCATGAATAGATTTCTCAATCAGACCACTGCATCGAAGAACGGCGAAAGTTACGTGTGAAGTAAGCTGATTAAATAAAGTGCTAGATTTATCTACCAACCCTTCATTATGTACGGTCTTTTTGACCCGTGTCTCATTACTGGTATCCGTTACAGTTTTGACAGTAGTTCTTGCTCGTTCGAGCCTCAAACATACCTTAGTTTTGACATAGTGCCTTCAGTAGAGTTTTGGATCATTGCCTTATTTTTTAAGTATATACTTCCATTCCCTGTCTCAAACTATATAAAAAGAAAATAAAGCTTGCAATGGTACTTTGTTTTGTAAGCAAGTTTAAATTAACCGCGCTGCTCTAATTTTTGAAAATGACTATAGATGGTGAGAGCTTCGGTGTTATGAAACCCAGATTTCTGGGATAAACGACTAAATTAGATCTAGAAACGTACCAGATTCGTCCTTGTCGACCACAATACGTGATCTTCTCCAGAAATAATACGTTCGTAACAGTTTTCAGTTCAAAACGATTACTGATCGCTTTTTTAAGATCAGGGGATCCAACCGTGTATTCGGTGTGAATTTTGCATATTGAGTGTCTGTGAAACTTGACTCAAAACAACAACAAAATGACAACCAGTCCGACTTTTCCTGGCCTAATGCTGAAAAGCTTACTTGAAAACGAGGATGTACTACAGAACCTGAATGCTATCAGTAATAATTGATTCTCTTATATTTAGTCGCCTTGATTTAGCCATTTGTCTTTGTTAATTTGTGTTTTTCTTTAACCATTATTATATGGAGTTTATAGAATAGCTTGCATTCATTCAGATACAGTGTAGTAGAGCATGACAGAGCAATTTTAAAGCTTGTTACACGGGTCACGGTAAACGATTTAAAGTTGCTTGGGTACCGCGTCCAATGGGCGGGTGTGCAGTTTTTTAATTATTCTCGTTTTGGTCCAATTTTGCAGCATGACAAGGTTACTAGGTACGGCTTCTTTGTGTCTACTTATCGTTTTTCCAGTCATTTGTAGTGCAATCCATAGGAAAGAATATGCTCACGCGCAGGGGCGGATTTCCCATAAGGCCAACCTAGGCCATGGCCTAGGGCGCAGCGGTCAGGGGGGGCGCAAAAGTGAAGAAATGAAATAAACATAATAAACATTTCTTTTTTTTGGGGGGGGGGGCGGGGAGGCGCAAAGTTGAGCTTTGGCCTAGGGCGCACAAGAGTGTAAATCCGTCCCTGCTCAAGCGGGCGGCCATAATGTGCCTGCCACAAGTTCCGCCCATTACGCGTGATAAACATGGTCGCACTTCCCGACCCTAATAGCGTTTTCAGCTGGGAACCCTGGTGCATCACTTTTTGCCCTGAATGCCACAAATTCACTGTTGCAACACTCAATTTTGTGCCACAACACACAATTTTGTGGGATTCAGTGCAAAAACTGCTGCACCAGGGTTCCCAGTTGAAAACGCAGGAAAGGCTGAAGTCCCATTCTGCCTCTGCGCCGATCGTGTATATCAAGATCTCACTCACCTTTTTTTTTAGTGTAGATGGCTCAATAGATTAAGAGCAATTTTAATAAGAGATCTCTCAAAATTAAAATTACATTTCAATGCAGAATCTTTTCTTCTCAATGTCAAAGCCTACCCTTCAGTTGTCTCATTTGTTACTATGGCTACTAACATCTTTAAAGAAAAGACGGCCATACTATAGATCTCTATAGTTGGTCTACCTGTTACAAGTAATTTTGTCTCACTGCGAAACAATAAATAAGGATCAGCAAAGAGCAGATGCTCACGCTGGTTAAAAAAATAAATAAATAAAACGTATCGCATCACGAGCTGTGTCACGCTGAATCACGAAAACAGCATTGTTTTCACCCCGTTTTGTTTCCCAGTACAGTAATCAAGAAATATACTATCCAGTTATAATAAGAATTTCACGAGTTAAAAATCTAATTGAAATCTTGCGATCTGACATGTCCCCTTTTATGCCAGTATTTTTTAGAGCTCTTTTGGCTATTGCCAAAGACGTGAAGAAGTGGAAAGCAATTTATCATTACAATAGCAAAATAATTACCCGACGTTATAACTAGGATATCGTAGAAAAAAATACATGGTACAATTACGGCTTTGTTCTAGTAAATGTACGATAAGTCTTCAATCCATGTACTCAATTAGTCTACGTCTATTTGGCTGCTTAGCACAGAAAGAAATTAAGCCTTGACGTAGGTAGATAACGCAACATGATAACCTTGAATGATTGAGCTATCAAAGGAAATGGGGCTACCATGCAGTCAACAACTGAGGCTTTTTTTTCTTAGTTGATTTAAAAACTACATTCGGTGTTTCATTGAAAGCTACAGAGCTTTTGCAGATCAGTGTTTTGAAGTCAGAACTCGAATTATTTCTTCCATGCCTAGAGGAGGGGTTGAAATATAGGACTCGTAGCCTCAATAAGCCTCTGGTATCGGCAAGTCGCATCTTGGAAAGTTAAATAGATCTACGGGTACTGTATACGTTCTTGCAACGTATCATTTTGGTGAAATTGCGTTTGCGCCATCCTTTGTATTCAAGCCGTGGATCTCGTCCACATGGCTAGCCTGGTGATCACACACTTCGTCCTTCGTCGTTCTTCTAAAATACCTGCCGATTTCCGTCCACATTTTCGGCCGTTCTTTAGCTTTCTTTCTTAACGTTAAGCCAACACACGGCGTCTTTTTATAACCATGGTAACGGGACTAATGTGGAACTGCAGCTCCTCTTAAAATCTCGGCACGAGAAAGTACGCTGCTGAGAAACTTTCTTCTGTGCTCGGAGGATGAAGAGACAAAGTATATACTGTGGTAATTGGAGTTCGGGGAAATCCTATCGTTTTTGTACAGCTAAAAACGATGCAGATTCCATAATGAGGGCAAACATTTGGGCCTCCCATAAAATTCGTTCTTCTTATCGACCCCGTAGCCACATACACAATACCCATAACCTTGTTAACAGACTTTTGTCATATTAGCGATCTTTTATTATTGATCTGCTTACAAGGCTCGTATACGAAAAAACGATAGTAGGAATGTCATTAGAAGCTAGGTGCTCTCTTTTCACGAGAGAAGTTTTTGTGCCGCGCAGGATTAGTTTAATATGTTCCAATAAAAAAGGGAAATTTTAAGCTTGGCTTATTCCGAATACGATCAGATCACCATATTCTAACAGGAATGCGCAAGTGGGCACGCGTTTTTGTTAGTTTTTTTTCTTCTTTCGTTTATTTCGCCTACTTCAGCGTTAAAAAGAGTCGAGTGTTAAGGAACACTGTATCGTTCGTAGGTGCTTACTTTTTATTCCCGTTTTGGGGTTTTGCAATTCCAGTAGCCCATAAATGTGAAAGGTGCACTCAAGGATCCTTTTGCATGATTATACGAGTTCTGAGATTGGTACTTGTGCAAACTAGTTTCCTTTTCGTATGGGCACATATTGAAGCAACTAGCTTGCATTAAAAAAATTAATTAGGAATGAAAAGTCTTTTTCTTTTTCTCAGCCAGAACTTTGCAATTCGTTTGGCTTGCATTACTGCACTTTTTGCACCCTCAAACTTTGTGAAATACACAAGTTTGTGAAATATTTCACAAACTTTGTGAAATATAGCCGCTCACCATTGTAGTACCTATGATTCTATAATTCAAGGGCGGTAACCAAATCAACGTTTGAATTTAGAGGTATTTTCTGTAAGAATGTCTAGGTTACAAAGAAACAACTTAAACGACGTAAATACTAAAAAAATCACCAAAAAGGGCAATTTTTTGGACAAATTACATACTTACTGCTGCAGCAAGTGACAACTGGCGTTATTATTAAATGTGTTGAGTTCCAGCATTCTTATCACTGTTACATTCCTTTTTTTTATATTTTTTTACATATATTTTTTATATTTTTCATTCGATTGTACAGTACATTACGGGGAAAAGAGTGTAGGTAGATTGATTCATCCGAGCAGCATCGGAGCTGTCTAGGAGCGATTCGCGTTTTTTTCCGGCATGGACCGTTTCAATTGACAATCGTCCAGACATTGTCCTAGCATGTCTGGCGTGCTCGTGTTTGAGCACGTGTTTTTTTTATTTCATTTTTCTCCGTAAGAAGCACCGAGCGGAGCACTTTCCAAGTTTAATTCTTCGCCTTTAGCTGTCATTGAGACCTGGTGTAACCGGGAAGTAAATTTGCTTCGCTGTGATAAGTTCCTCAAAGCATTTTTATAGAGGTCAATGCATTTTACCTTTTCATATTTAGGGCAGATTTTCTTTATATAGCCCTGTAGAAAAGCCTAATACACGTAAAGGAATTCTCACCGTATGGGAGGTTTCTTTCCAAGCATTTGGGGAACTTTCTTAATACACACGCGCGATACTAACTGCGTTGAGAAATTCTGAAGTCTACTATGTGACCGAGGAAAGCTCTTATTTAAACGCTAAGCTTCTTTCGGAAGAAAAAGAACAAGGCTTGCCTAAAAACAAGACTCTACTGGTCGTAGGCCACGTGGAATACCTTTCTGGTTAAAATGAACACACCCACCGTTATCTGCAGGAGGCCTGCCTACCCTTTAGGATTATTCAGCTATAGGTGCATACGTGGTCCTGTCTCACGTCTTTGTCTTGTATAACCCACGTGCGCTGCACCGTGGTGTATGGAAAGTCCACGGTAGCCCTTTGCCTCTAATGATAAATACAAGCCACATTATATAGGCAAGAAAAGGTACATATTGTAAAGGGAACGCTATAGTGTCGCTTTTGGTTTATTAGAATCCGATGCAGTCATACGAGTTTCGTGAAGGAAGGTAAAACCCCTTTTCGTTACATTGTCTGTACCCGGGCAAGTCGGACAGCAGCGACGAACCGGGTCGGGTACCTGGAGTCCGCTACCTTGCTACTTTGCTCCAGTCATAGCGTCATTCGTACGTCGTGCAGCTACCTGTGAAGTCGTTCAAGAGCGTTGTGGCGCAAAAAGATTTCTCATTAAATGTCTGGTTTGCTGCTAACGATTTTTACCTGAAACTTTGACAAAGCTGTGAAGATTTACCGTCAAGGATTCGCTAGGAAGTACTTGAGAATTTCTGCAGAAGGTTTTTTGCGTGCTCAAGTGGACCCATTTTATCTCGGGAGATTTTCTGGACCCGTTAATATAAAAAGCCTTTTACGTGAAGTGCTCAACGAGTTTTCATGTGAAGAGAATTCAGATCGAAAAACTGATTAATGAAATTCTCGGAACTAACGCAGAATCGTTAAAAGAGCTGTGCACGGGGGTGTTGGGTACGAATCTATCTAGGATTGAAGATTCATCTCTTTTTTTTCGGCCAAGGGCCAGCAGGCAAACCTTGTTTGTACCCTGAATTAGCATACACACATTGCAAACAAATATACATTACTTGTACTGGAGCCTAACTAAACAGTCGTAGTCCTTGTCCACGTGAGACGGGATAGTTGTCGATCTGTACAGACGTCTATCCCGGAAACAGAACGGTCCGTAGGACTTTAACGTCCAGCGACTAGCAGGTGCGACATAAAAACTCGTCGCGGTGTGGAAGGGTTTCACCTACCAGAATAACGGAAAGATAACGCAAAGGTGGTTTGTTGGAAATAAACTTGACAAACTAGTCATAGTGTCCGTTAAGATCATTTAAAAGTTGCAATAAGACACATCAACAGAAAAAAATGCATACTAGTTGCAACGGAGGGCAAGATTTACGTTTGTTGCCGAAGGATTACAGCATCAATAACCTGAGCGATATGGGACCGTTTAGTGTCCCTCGTGTTTCACCTCAAAATTCAAACTGTATTCCTCCTCAGACGCCATACTTCCTCCCAAATTTGCCATTACCCATTCCTAGTGCTAACGTAGTGTTTCCGCATGGTTTTCCCGCCAATTGCGAGGGGGAAAAAACTCCTTTACAGGAATGGTACGCCCATCGAAGACAGCTGCAGCAAAATTCGCAAGCTGCAGAAGCAACGCGCTGCAACAGTTGAGTGCTTTTGCAGAGGGTTGTCGTTATTCTTTACAATGCTGCTTTATTTTGATAGTTTAGCATACGTTTGGCAGTTCGTTTACCTTTGCATTATCTGTCGCTACTTGCATGTTGTTTTGGTAACCAAAGCATGGGGTTTGGGGTTCAAGGGATGAGTTACGGGGGTGAATAGTGTGAGATTGGGTTAGTTACACGTTACAATACTTCCTTATCGAAAGCTTTTAGGTCGTTCACTAAAAGCTGATTTTGCCCATAGATCGTGCGGCGGCCACTGGTAAAGAAGAAGGAAAGAAAGATGGCGAAGATTCGTGGGGGATGTTGGACGCTCAAGCTGCGTTCTTGGGACCCACTCTTTGGGATAAAACTCTTCTCTATGACGCAGATATGAAGGTAACTGATACCTAACTACCGTTTGAGTTGAAATAGGGTGTGTGTTTTTTTTTCTCAATTATAAGTTACACAAGGCTGGGTTTTTATTGATAAAAAAAGCCCATAGAAGCTACTTTCTCGAGGCGTAGTTTTTGAGATGCCCAGTCTAAAGTTTTCGACCTGTTAGGCCTTGCATTTGGCCCGAGGTCCTGAATGTTTAATAGCAAGGGCCCGTTTCTTGGAACTGATTATACCATTTTTTGTAACTCCTAGACTTTGGTGATTTTATCACGATATGGACTTAGGTATCATAAAAAAATGGTTCCGTACTAAATTTAGTCACGTTGCTCTTAATTTGTGACAACGTTGTTTTTTTATTCAATGAATCTTTTGCACTGTTTTGCCTTTTAACCAATTGGTTTGTTCCCTTCCTTTTCGTAGAAGAGTAGTGAGCATATGAAGCAGAAGAATCAACCTTATAAAAGTCTTCTTCAAGTACCGGTTCGTATCGAAATCAAGAGGAATAAATTTTGATTTTTACTGTTCGTAGTGCGAATTTATGGACTTGGATGAATTTCTTATGGAGAATGGAATCCCGGTCCATGAAAATGCCACGGCAAATTCAAGAAACCCCCCTTCTCTCACTTCGCCTGCTGCTTCACCCGCCAGTAGCCATGGCAATGCTTTATTATCTCCTGGAAGTAGTAATTCCGGAAACAGTGAAATATTGCATTCGCCTGTTACCCCGGCGTCGTATACACCCTTCGTACCAGCCGCTAACCCAGTCAGGTAAAGGAGACAAAGTAAATGGTGTGATTTATGACATTTAAAATTGGTTTAATTTGCCGGAAGAGAATTTAATCAAATACTTTCGGTTCTTAGCAGCAACTCTGGGCGCGATTCTCCATCTTATGACGATGGTGACAGTGACTTTTCCCAAATTTCCATGGCTTCTTCTTACGATTTTGATCCCGTAGCTAAACGTCGCAAGAATGTTAAAGGTAGAAGCAAGGAGTCCGGCAAAGGTAAGAGCTACAACCAAGACGCACTATAGGGTTTCCTAATTAAGTTACCTCTAAAATTGTAGCAAATTTAAAGGTTCAGTTTAGAAATTAAAGAAAAAAGACGTTTCAGTTTTCCATGCCTTTTCTAACGTCGGTGCATAGAATGCACGTAGCCATGTCGATGGGTGATGAATTTTCAAGGTATTATTATTTAATTTTATATCATAAGCTGCATTGGATGGGACATATGAAACCACGTAGCAACGATATGGCTTCTTAACTTTGTAAGTCTGACACTTGGGAACGTTGGCGACCTTTGGCACAGGCTTGCTAAGCCTATAATGAGGTTTTGACTGCCGCATTGACATTTTCATTACCTTGTTTGACGTCGAGTCAAGCATGAAATAACGCTGCTTGAATTAAATAGAGAAAAAGGGAATATGGAGGGGGGGAGTAGTCAGAATTAGCAAGTTAAAAAGATTGAGATTATATTTGTATCCTTTTTCTGCCTCTCGTTTGAGAAGATCTTCCTTTGGAAGTCCGCTTCTCACTCCTCGTTGACACCCTCTTTCCACCTCCCAATATAGCTATGGATTCCGTACCGGGCCATGATTTCGATCCTAAGGCCCGGACTTTTACCGATGACGAACTCAAGCCGCAACCGATGTCCAAGAAATCCCGGAAACAAGTAAAACCAATTGCCACAAGGGGATATTTATGGGCTTCCTTACTAATGAGCTTCTTGTAGCTGGTTCCGGATGATCGGAAAGATGATCGATATTGGGCTCGCCGTCGTAAAAATAACATGGCAGCTAAGCGTTCCCGCGATGCTCGCCGTTTGAAGGAAAATCAAATTGCAATGCGGGCTTCTTTTTTGGAACGCGAGGTATGATTAGTCATCTCTTTCGAAGTTCTGATTCTATGGCAAAAAATTCGTATAGAATACTGTCCTAAAAATGGAACTGGAAAGGATGCGCAAGGATAACGAGATGTTACGTGAACGTCTAACCAAAAAGAAGTAAACGGACATTGCAAAATGATCACAATCCATGAATCAAGATTAAGCTGCAGTTTGGCAGCTATAAGTCCCCCGGCGACGTGGGACTGAAGAAGTACAATTCTAATCCTTGAAAGTTTTTAATTATATACCCTAATCCATGAGATTTGCATATCTGTTAAGATTAATTCACTATACTGGTGTTTTTTTGTCTTTGTTTTAATGTAAAACGCAAAAACTATCGAAACATCGATCACTTAGTAACCTAGGGATTTGGGTATTTTAACCTTGTACATGTTTACCGTCATGGCGTCTTGGCTGGGGTATTAGTTGGTGTAGGTTGATCGGTTATATTTCTAGTACTACATTACGCAAAGGTCGACTAGGTGTAGTGTCTTTGCGTACAATCACAGGTGATGATTTCTTATGAGTATTTTAAAGAGGAATTATATATCAATGAATGAAACAAAGGTATATTTTAGTGATTACCGTCCCGTTGTCTTGTATCTCTTGACAGGTGAAGACGTGATATTTTGAATGTAAAATCAGTTTAAAAGGAGTGCAAAATAGGTTATGGTCGTACCTGACACATAATGCACTTCGTTTGTAGTGTTCTACAGTGAGTCGAGAGAGTTCGTTTGCTAAGAAGCAAATAAGGCTTTTGTGTCGAAAGGTTGTGCAATAAGGAATTCAATTTAAAAAACGTCTTAAATTAGAGGGAAGCTCAATACACAAAACACGGTATAGTTGGCACTTGGCCTTGTAATTAACAACCGGAAGGGCCATACAGTTAACTTACAATAAAGTACTCAAACAGAGGACCTGACAGATCAAGGAATGTGCGCCCGCGGCAGACTAGATATAGCTTATATAACTTCTTCATAGTTACGCGAGGTTCTTCAATACAAGCAAGTCTTTTTCATAATACGTAAAAATTCATCTTCATTAATCTCCCCATCGCCATCCATATCGGCCTCACCAATCATTTCTTTCAGCTCATCATCAGTTAGGTTTTCGCCCAGCTCTTGTGCAACGCGTCGTAGATTCTTGTATGAAATTTTTCCCGTGTAATCATCGTCGAATAATTTAAAGGCTTTCAGAATTTCATCTTTGGCGTCTTTATCCGCAATTTTTTCCGTCATTAAAAGCAAAAACTGGTCATAGCTTATCGCACCTGCAAAAGAGTAATTTGGTAAGTTTACAATTAAGGAATTATACATGAATTTACCAATTCCTTGCTTATCAAAATCCAACACGAGTTTCTTTATTTCTTCTTTACGAGGTTCAAACCCTAAAGCCCGCATAGCCATCTAAACCATATTTACTAGATTAGACTTCATTACCCTTTTTGACTTTGTATATTATATTATTTACTTTTAAATCTTTTGTTGAAATGCTGCCACATTGGTCGGTATCAAAGACGTCGAAAGCTTCTTTGATGTCCGCTTTCTGTTGGTCACTTAGATCAATCTTACTACCAGATCTTCTTCGACTATTAGCAGTCATAATCATCGCCTGTTTTCACCTAAAATTTGCGAAATTTTTCGTCGTAACAACACGACAGCTATCGCCATCGGACGGCGATAAAATCCAACATGTCAAGCAAAAACACACGTGGACCGTGGACGAATGTTTGCGTGCGCATTTGCTCATTGTTGTCATACGTTTCATCAGCATCTTTACAGTTTTGTTTTTGCCATATTAATAATTAATATCACCTCAGCAAACTCATTTCTAGACGTAGACTGTGTATCAGTAATTGTGTGTAATTTTCCATAGGTCGAAATTGTAGGCAAACCAGATTCACAAATGTCTGCTAATAAAGCGAAACCAAAAAAGCTGGCACAAGGAGACTCGGTTAAACAAGAAGATGTGATTCAAGCCGTTGTTATTGCGGATAGCTTTAATGTCCGTTTCGCGCCTATTACTCAATCTTTGCCAAGGGTAAGCCTTTTTGTTGAGGATTACATACTCTAATATAATAAGAATTTTCAATAAGGCACTCCTACCCTTGGTAAACCAACCCTTGATCGACTACACGTTGGAATTCTTGGCAATGGCAGGCGTCCAGGAGGTGTTTGTATATTGTGTGGCACATGCGAATCAAATTAGGAGCCATCTCAGGTAATTTAACGAGTTTGCCGGCAAGTTCTGGTTGAGCTAAAAGTCGCTATTAAAGTCAGTCCAAGTGGTCAAGAGGCAATCCGTCCATGCTTTTACACGTTATCTCATCCGAAGACTGTCGTTCCATGGGAGACGCCTTAAGAGATATAGATGGAAAGTCCTTAATTCGCGGAGACTTTATTTTGCTATCAGCGGACGTAGTTTCGAATGTTCAGCTAATTCCTATCCTGGAAAAACACAAGTATTTGCTATTTTGTTTTAGTCAAGATACTAACAGTTATCCGAAGGGAGCGGAGGAAAACCGACAAAGGTTTGGCCATGACCAATGTTTATCGACCTGCCGCACCTGGACACTTTACGCGCACACCAGAGGATGAATGTGTTTTGGCAGTAAATCGCCAAACCGGGCGTATTTTGCATAGCCAAAATTTAGTTGGCTGTAAGAAGTCTACCTTCCCTTTGGTTAGTTTATTTACAACTCGATATCAAGCGCGACTTCATACCTTCCTCCTCACTTCGAAATGTAGGAGATTTTCCAAGAAAATTCAAAAGTAGAGATGAGAATGGATCTGGCGTTTACTCATGTATGCATTTGCTCGCCCGTCGTTCTACCTTTGTTTTCTGACAATTTCGACTACCAAACTCACTCAGACTTTGTGAAAGGCATCTTGATCAATGAAGAAGTTATGGGAAATACGATTTATTACTACGAACTGTCAAGCGAGTATGCCGCCCGAGTTTCGGACATCCATATGTACGACGCTGTCAGGTAAACTATTGAATAGTAAATATTCGACTTAGAAGAATATATAATGTATGCAATCTTTTCGATAGCCGTGACGTAATTTCAAGGCGAACTTCTCCCTTCGTCCCCGATTTGTTGTTATGCAATGTCAACTCCAGGTACAAGTACTCCCGACACAATGTCTATAAGCAACCAATCGTTACTTTAGCTAGGTAAGTTGTGCTTGTTTCTCTGCATACCTTTTTTAATATAACTTATTTATCTTTCACTATAGTAAGAGCGTACTGGAAAAAAATGTGGTAGTAGGCGGAGGAACTTCCATCGGAGAGAACACCTTCATTACATGCTCTGTTATTGGAAAGAATTGTACAATTGGTGGAAACGTGAGAATTAAAAATTCTTATATCTGGGATAGCGTTACCATTGAGGTTTGTCTTAATTAATTTGCACGAATTTCCAGTGTTTATTTTTTCGCTTGTTTTAGGGTGATTGCGTGGTCGAAAATGCCTTGATAGGTAGTCGGGGTGTAATTCACCACTCCTCAACCATAAGCCGAGGCTGCGTTTTGGGCTTGGGTGTCAAAATTACGTCCGGAAGTCGCATTCCTGAATTTACAAGGCTGGTGGTTGTGTCTCGGGCTGGAAATGAAGCGGAACGTGCGCCTATTACAGCGGGTAGCAATGCTATTTTATATGAAGCGCACCGGGACGATGACGAATCGGACGACGAATCGGTTGTGCATGAAACCTGGGGAAAAGAAGCTTTGGAGGAGACAGAAGATGAGGATGAAGACAGCAAGTTGGGATCTGGTAGTGAAAGCGACATGGACGATGCTGCGTCTATCCCAGATGATGAAGGAAGTAATGCCCATAAAAAGCCTTTATACCCATCCGAATTCTAACCCTCGTTTTTCATGCCTGCTCTAGTTTTCTACCATGAAGTCTTGGACAGCCTTCAGAGAGGTTACGATGAGAAAATCAAGTGCGAGAACTTGGTTTTAGAAATTAATTCGTCCAAATATGCATACAATGTGACCATGAAGGAAGTGAACATGTACGTCACGAAAGCCATTCTGGAGTTAGGGTGCGTAGGCAAAGGGCTTGAGAGCTCTGCATTGTTCAATACCTTAAAACCAGTTCTGGTTAACTTTTTACCGCTTCTGCGGAACTATATTAAAAGCCGGGAATCCCAGTTGGACTGCTTAAGAGCTTTGGAGGTAAATGTTTGTGGGATTATCTTTGTTTATGTTACGAGTCCCGTATCATGCGTATCATCCCGTATAATGTGTCCCATGTGGATTTTTTGTAGGATTGCGCGGGCTCCAACCAAAATTTCGCTGGATTTTTAGCGAAGGTTTTGCATATATTGTACGAAAAAGATATTTTGAGTGAAGAAGCCCTCGTGGAGTGGTTCAACAGTCCTCCAGAAGATCCTGTGAACTTACCGGTGCGAAAGCAGGTAAGTTTACGTCCTCTTCGAATAATTGACGACTGGTAACGTGGTTCTGATCTTCATTAGGTGCAACCGTTCATTCAGTGGCTTCAGGAAGCCGAAGAAGAATCTGACTGATGATCCACCTTAGTTTCTACAATACTTCACGTGTTCGTTCTGTAAGAAAAGAGGTGAAAGTCCCAAGTAATTTTGCTTTAATACAAATAAAAGGTGCAGAGGTTAAAAGTCTGTTTTGGAAAAATTTAATATATCTAGTGTAGTTTTAGTATAACAAACCTAGTAAAAAGAAAATTATATCCTCACTGCTACGAATCTTTCCATGATTTACGTTATCTTCAAGTCTTCACTTATCTATAGGGTTACTGATTTATAGAAAGATACGCCAGCTCTATCGAATACTAGAACCGGTTTCTTCTCGATTTTTCTCCATTCTGAATAGTGAAATTTTAGTTGATCTTTGGCAGTGAGCATGGAGCAACACGCCACGTTTCGTGGACGCTATTTTTGGCTTTCTTTATTTTTAATTTTTGACTTTTTGTTTCATGGCATTGATTCAAATGAGCTATACCGTCAGGTAAATTAATGTGCGGCTTCAAACTTAGCATATAGACCAAAACGAAATTGTCTTCTTAGAATTTCGTTTACAAAGCTGCAGTTGTTGAGTACGTCCCTTATTACAATGCGTCGGTGCCGCCTATTACACTTATAGAGAAAAATGTAGCTGCCTACAAAGACATTATCTTCGCAGCTGCTGAACAAGTATGTAATTGTTCATATAAAAAAAACTTGTCTGATTAGAGTTCTAAAGAAATTATGTTCTATTAAAACATTCTTTGTTTTTTTTTAGGGAACTGATATTATTGTATTCCCGGAATATGGTATTACCACTTTAGCAATGCCGACTTCGTATGACAAAGCTCGGCCGTACCTACAGAGATTGCTCGATTCGACACATCTTTGCGAAGAAGCCAAGCGAACAAATGAGTCCGATTATCACGTAAAATTACATACAATCGATCCTGATATGCACATTTCAGACTAAATCATCTGTGTAGGTTATGCGTGAAATAAGTTGCGCGACCCAAGAAGCAGGTATTTACGTGGTCGTCAATTTGGGAATTATCGCGAAATGCTCTGATGAAATTAACTGTACCGAGACAGACGAATTCCAGTACAATACCGATCTAGTCTTTGACCGTACTGGGAATATTATAGCCAAGTAAGAAGTAATGCTCGCCCAGCACTGCTGACTTTACCGGTATAATCTTTCTAAAGATACCGGAAAGCGCACTTGTTTCTCGAACCGCAGTTCAACAATCCCGTTAATCCTGATTTCGTCACGTTTGAGACTGACTTTGGTGTAAAATTCGGTATTCTTACATGTTTCGACCTTGTTTATCATGAACCGGGATTGCACTTGTACAACGAAGGGATTCGACATTTCCTCTTTCCAACCGCATGGGTTGACGAGCTTCCGTTTTTGACCGGTAAACACTTGTCGTTTTTAGGTAGTGAATTCAAGTTGTACTTAATTTACGTATCGATTAATAGCTGTCCAGATCCAAGAAGGGTGGGCTCGGTCATTGGGAACATACTTGCTCGCGTCTGGTTATCATCAACCTCTTGGCGGACAATTAGGAAGCGGCGTGTACACACCCGAAGGTCCTATCGTGTACACTTTTATTCCCGACTCGGAAACACGGATGCTAATTGCCGAAATTGCAAACAACGGATCCAGTTTGGTTGAAGAATACCGACCCTTAGCCAGCCGAGCTGAAGGGTCTTCGATAACAGTTGATATCGGCATCGAACAGTTGTCCTCCGAGGTTGCTTACCAAGGCAGTAATCACGCTCTGATTTTTGAAGATTTGACGATATACGAGTCCAGAATTTTGACGTTGAGCAGTGAAGGGGCTGCTAGCCTTTGTTATGACTATCATTGTTGCCATTTGCAATATTCTTTACGAGAGAACCAGGGTTACGAAGCTGCTGTTTACCAACTAATTGCGTACAAAGGTATTCGCCAGCTCGCTGGCGGGTACTACCATTTTCAAATTGAAACGTGTGGTTTAGTCGCTTGTGCTAGCGAAAATATTACTACGTGCGCTAAAGTTGACAGTCACGATTTTAAAACGCTACATTTTGACTCGATTTATCTTTCTGGTAACTATTCCACTATGTATGTTTACCCAACAGCTACAAGTGAGGACCTTCAATTATACCCCAAAGAATCTTTGACTTTCTCCCGGAAAAATGTATCTGACAGCTTCCAGTTTGCGTTGCAAACTGGACCAGTCGAAGGTTTACTCGCTTTAGGCCTATACGGGCGTAATTACGATTTAGACGATTATCCTAATTAAAGTTTCAATTTTGTATTCTTCTTGGTACTGATGTTATACAGTAGGCGTCGCTTATTCTGATCATATCTGTCAAATGACTATTGATTCTATCAAGCGGCGATTCTATTGTAACCGAAAATCGGTTACTATAGAATCGGTTGTTCCACTTTTACTCCTAACCCGCCGTGGCAATTCTTCTTCCGCCAGCAAAATTCCCCCATTTGACTCCCCTCGTCTCCACCTCCCGAACATACACAACTTATGGACACCCCAAGGTATTAGTGGCACGTGAGGTTTGGCACGCCAAAACGATACTATAAGCTGAAAAAAGATACTATAACTAAAACGGTACCTTGCCTAGCTAATTAAGGCTAATTAAACCGTACCCAGAATACAGTCATAGGCAATAGGCACGAGCCTACGCCGGTTAAGTTAAAAAAAGCTAGCCTCATGCACTGTACACCATCAGTTCCATTCATATTTGTATTTATAGAAGTTTGATATACAAGTTACATAGTTATAGAAGTTATAGAACTTTGAAGTCAACGCTTGTTCAATATAAGCGTATGACCGAGTGGATAAGACGGAAGTCCTGTGATCGGAAGGTCGCAGATTCGAAACCCGTTCGTGTCAATTTATTTCGTACAAAAAACGAAATATTAAATGGCTCCCTTTCTCTGTACGATATGCCTTCCCGGCAATCTTCCTATACCCATATTCGATATTGTGAATATTCGGCATCGCGAGCTAGAATATTGGGGATAGGAAACCGAGCAGGAGAGTTGGGAACAGGGAAACGGGCGAGGCTCTCAATTTTTGAAGGGACATTTTTAGAAGGATTTCAAATTTTTATAAATCGAACAATAGATGGAACACTTGTTAATCTCCCACTTTCGTTCATATCCAATTCATTGTGTCCAGTTACCTACCACTATTCTCGTTTTTTTCTGTAGTGATTTTCATTTATTTCATTGGAAAAAATCATTGTTATTTCCCTTTTTTAAAAAATTGGGGGCGTGGTATTGTTAAAGCGTAAAATGCCAGAATACGGAATAAATCAACTATACAAGGCAGCGTCCAATCACGTTGCTCGTTGCTAATGCTACTCTGCCTTTGGCGAATAGCTGCCGCCCTCTGTTGATAC